>JAFCMP010000138.1:0-182196 GCA_017506865.1 Tribonema minus
CTCGGACTCCTCCACGAAAAGAAAGGGGAGTAAGGGCAAGGCTGATGCGGCACCGGCTGACAAGCCGGAGAAGCCCGCGAAGAAGTCCAAGTCGTCAAAGGAGCCCGCAACCCCTCCTGCGCCGGCCGTTGGCGTAGCGAGCGAGAGGCGGAGCTCGACGACGAGATATGCGCTGGCGCCGGTGACGACGCCAGCTCTGATGCGGGTGAGACTGGTGCCTGTCTAACCGTATCCAGAGCCCGTTTATACCCGGCTGCTCGAGCTGTTGGCGGCCTCGCACAAGTCCGGGGCATCTGCCTCGGCGAGACTGTCTGCAGACGAGGTACAGCTGCAAGAACGTTTCCAGGACCTTGACGCCCAGGCTAAGGTGTTGCGTGGCCTGCGCGATGCTAGCAAGGAGGGTTCCCCTGAACGTACAATGTACAAGACGGACCTCTATGCGATCACGTACCAGCTTCCACGTCTTAAGGCGAGCATGGAGCAGGTAGAAGTTGACCGCTGCGCGTACTCACAGAGATTCAGCGCTTTGGAGACTGCTCGCATAGAACTCGACGCAATCATGGATCGCGATCTTGGCGATGCAGATACACTGCGCCGTCTCAAGGCGTTCGAGAAGGTGCAGCTGGTGCAGCACTTGCAGGCAGGGCGTTTGGTCCAGGTTGCCCCGCCCCGCGTTGGCGTGGCGGCCTCGATTCAGATGTCTCATACTGCGCCGTCGAGCACTGGGGTCACCACGACCCCCAGCGACGATGGCAGTGAACCGTCCCGAGCGGACGGCGCTGACGCTGCTAACAGGGGCAAGGGAGACGTCTATGCGAAGGCTGGTAGGATTGCCGGCGTAGCCGACCTCTCTTCTCGCGTAGGTGTATGTGTCACCAGGCTTGACTCACTCACCGCTGCGCTGCGCTCCATGGCAGAGGACGTCAAGGTCCACGCTCTAAGTGTGGCCATAAAGGCGTCGAAGGACAAACCCTTACTTTCAACTGTGCGCCTACTGTCCCTAGAGGTCGGCGGCAAGCGGAAGGGGTGGGAGCAGCTAACGTACGCAGAACGTTGTGCAGCCATAATTGAGCACTTCAACTCTGAAGCTGCCCAAGAGAAGGTGTACAATTCTCTACTTCAAGCCAGGCGTCTCCCGAGCGAGAGCCCTGGGGAGTTGGCTCTCCGCGTGCGGAACATGGTTGTACAGGCAGGTGGTAGCGAAAGTTCTCGTGAGTTTTCTGAAAAGCTTCACTACTTACGCCTCATCTCATCCAAGGAGCGGACGGCCGCTAGGGTTGCACTGGGGAGGGGCTGGCAGGACGCTGGTCTTGCGAGCATTCAGGAGCACATTGAGCGCACCTGGAACGGGAAAGCCCATGCCGCGAGCAAGGGCGGACCCACGTCGCAGGATGGTTCTGACCGCGAGAGTTTGCGCGACGACGCGTCGCAAGCAAGTGACGCGCCGCGCCAGACGCCCTCTGCCTCGCAGATTGCGCGCAAGGAGAGGGCGCTGGCGGACAAGGAGAGGCGCCTCGCCAAAAAGGAGAAAGCCTTGGAGGTGCGAGCTGCTGCTGTAGCCGCCAAGTCGGCTCCGGCAGCCGCGCCCGCCAGGCGTGGGCCCCCCGCGCCTGAGCATGACAATTCAGGCATGGTGCAGTTCAACCCGCGTTCTCACTGGGTATGCTTTGACTGCCAGACAACGCTGCCGCGCGGTATCGCCGTTGACATGCATCGCAACACGCCCAACTGCCCGGCGTTTGATCCTTCCCGCCGCCCCCGCGCCGCACCGTACGGCGGGCCGCGCGGTGAGCCGCGCGGCGCGCCACCGGCGCATCAGGCGAATCAGTACACGCGGTACGGTCCTCGCCCCCCTTTTCCGCCCCCGGCTGCTATGCCGCAGGCGCCGGTCGTGGCAGCGGCGGCTGCTGCCGCTGCGCCAACGCCGGCGGAGGCGGACGAGTATCACAAGATGATGGCCTTTGTGGCCTGGCAGAGGGCTCAGGGTGAGTCTACTTCGCTCGCGCGCGCGCGTGCGGCCCTCTCAGGGGGTGGCACCAGCGGTGCGCGCGCCGCAGTTGAACTTGAACATGCTTTTGGTCAACGTGATATGTGCGTCTCCGCGTCCATCGCAACCTCACCACGTGAGCGCGCGCCTGGGCACAATGACGCCGTATTGCTGGCTATGTTGCATCCTTCGTTACCCAGCGTACCTTCCCTCGCGGAAGTGTCGCAGTCTACGGCTGATGCTAACATGCAACTTGAAGGTGATAGTGCAAACGATACTCCCCCATCAAACACTGGTTCGCCGCATACGGTTACCATACCTAATGCAAGCGAATCGCCTGTCTGTGCTACCGCTGTGACACAGGACCCTGATGCTGGCATGCCAGTGGCGGGTGCAGCGCGGCATGTGACACACGCCTCCATATGCTGCGGCATTGGTGGCTGGGACGAGGGTTTAAAGCAGGCAAGTGTGGCAGGCCTTGTGGTGGACACTCAACTTGCTGTTGACAAGTGCCCCCGCGTGTGTGAGGCGTACCACGAACTGCACCCTGGCACCCACAAGGTTTTAAACGCGTGCCTGAGCGATGATGCAGTAGCCATAGCACTGGCTGAACTGGATCCTGACCTCACCACAATGTCCCCCCCGTGCACAGATTATGCAAACGGGAGTGGCGTTGAGGGGGCAGCGGCGGAGGTGACGATCATGGCGGCGCGGCTGATTGTGAGGGCGAAGCTGCGCTGCTGTGTCATCGAGAATGTGGTATCCATGCTCAGCTCCAAGGCGTGGGCGCGCGCGCAGGCTTTGCTGCTGGCCCACGGCTACTGTCTCTATGTCAGCAAGCTGAAGGGGTCGGATTTTAGCATAGCGTGCCACCGGCGGCGGGTGTATGTGGTGATTGCGCGGGCAGGGGTTGGTGTCACGACCGCTATGGCACGGTTCGGGGCGTTAATTAATGCAATTCAGCGTTCATCATTACCCATGTCCGTACGGCGTGTTCTTCGCTGCCCTGAGCGCTGTTTCTTTTGGAAATCTCGCGTGAAGGGTACCAAGAGTGTGTATGATGCCGATGACTGCATGCCCAGCCCGGTCAGGCGGAACCCTGGAAAACCACCAGTGGATCTGGCTGACTATGTGGCTGATGATGAACATGATGCTGGCCCTGTGCAAAATGCAAGAGTACTGTCATTGCGTGAAATGGCTGTCCTGCTCACCTTCACACGTGACTTGCCATGCAAGGCCACCATTGAGGACATGAAGTTATGGCTTGTAAACTTAGTCATGCCACGCATGGCTTTTCACATTGCCGTTGGGCTTGTGGGATCTGGCATGCTTGATCTTCAAGTAGGCGCCCCTTGTCCCCGGGGTGTCCGCCTGGACCATGACCCTAGTGCACCCCCCCCTGAATGGATGCTGCCAGGGTCTGAAGATTACATGCATGTGGCAGAGACTCCTACTGAGCAAGGCAAGGTGCAGGCTAGGGTTGCGGCCATCACCGCACGATACAGTGCTTGGCAGTATGCAGTCACCCCTGATATGATATGTGCAGAAGGTTTGAACACAGGTCCTTGGTCTTGCACAGCGCTCAATGACTCGTGCAATGACTCAGACTCTGATGTTGATGAAGTTGAGGAAGAGGAACTTGTGCAGTCACACCCTAGCGGCTCCTCACAAGGTGCATACGCCAGTGAAGACGAGCATCACTTTGACGACACGGTGCATGAGGCAACTCGCAGGCGTGGGCTAGGCAACCCTCGCGTGAGCGCTGTGGCTGCCAAGCTACACGATGAAGCGAGCCGCTCACAAGCCGCTGAAGTGGATCCCGCCTCGGTTAGGCCGGGAGAGACAGTTGTGTTGCCAAGTGGCCAGCCCAGCAAGCAGCGGTTTGCCAGGCTGAAGGCACGCGTGCAGCACCAACGTGGGTTCAAAGAACGAGACTTTGTCTCATTGCTGGACCCCGGCGCTGAGGCAGGCATCATGGCAAAAGCAACGGCGGATGAGCTATCTCCAGGGACGACATGCCCTCTTGAGAAGGGGGACCATTCAGTCATAGAACTGGCAGACAGTCGCACACAGGTCAAGATCGTAGGCGCTTTGCACCTCACCTTACGGTTTGGTAACAAGCTGGTGCGGCACAAGTTCTACATTGTGGACTTGGCCATCACCACCATTCTAGGCAGCGACTTCTTTGGCATGTACAAAACCCTCTTTGACTATGAGGATTTGACATACCAGCCGTTAGGTTCGGACGGCCCAAAGTTGAAGATGCTAGGCAGCGAGGCAGCGCATGGGACGGTGTGGCAAGGCGCTAAGACCGCAGGGGCTGTGAAAATTAGCCCCAAAGTACCAGCCCCCCCTGCGCATCGTGCCGTGTGCCTGGTGAATGACATACTCATTCCAGCGCACACCGAGGTGAACGTTGAAGTTGCATTACACCCACCAGTGAAAGGGCTGAGCCCCTACTCGGCAGTAATACAACCCGCAATGTCTCAGACGATGTTGAAGTTGCAAGAAAGGGGCGTAAAGGCCGCCATGTCGGTGGATATTGTTGGCGCGCACAACCCTGTGCGCGCACGCATGGTGAACTTCTCAGACCAGCCGGTGCTTATGGCCAGAAACACCTTCATTGGTGAGGCACGGCCGGCTTCGCCTGAGGATATCATTGAGTTGGAGGACGCATCTGCGACCAAGCTTGAGCAACAGCTCTTGCAGGTGGCTGCAGCTCACCACCCGAACAGCGAGTTCAGCTACGCTGCAACCGCGGCGCTGCGAGCAATTGCATTGGGGAAGGCTGCTGGTACCTATGGTGCTGCTAATGTGTCTGCTGCTACACCAGGCACAGAACGCACTCGTACCACACAGGAACCCTGCACTGAAGCAGAGCTACGCGAGATGCTACCCACCAAAGGTGACCTTCATGATATGAAAGCCCCCGATGGTAGGCCATATGCTGAGCATCTGATGGATGTGTTCAACGAATTCGCGAGCGTGTTTGCAAAGGACCCCAAAAATCCGACAGTGACAAACCTCATGGAGTTTGAGATTGACACTGGTGATGCAATGCCCATCGCTGAAAAGGCTAGGAGGTGGGCGCAAAAGGAGGCAGAGTACATCATGGAACATGTCAAGGCCATGCATGTGCGCAAGCAAGTGGAGCCTAGCAATGGTCCATGGGCATGCAACCCAGTACTAGCAAGGCAAGGTGATAAGATACGATTTTGCGTGGACTTCCGCCGTCTCAATGCTGTCACGAAGCGCGACAGCAGAGGTCTAGGCAACATCGATGATATGGTGCATCAAATGAAGGGCGCCCGGTACGTGTCCTCAGTCGACATGGCCGCGGGCTACCATCAGATACCATTGCGCGAAAGTGACAAGCCTAAAACGGCATTCCGCACACCTGATGGAGGGCTATGGCAGTACACAGTGGCACCTTTTGGGCTTGTGAATTTGCCTGCGCAATTCACACGCTTGATGCACAACACTTTGGGCGCTGCCCTAGGTGCATATGCCATGGTTTACGTCGACGACGTCTTGATATATGATGACTCCATGGAAACGCACCTTGCGCATATCCGTGACGTCCTATCACGCATCAAAGACGCTGGTCTAAGTGTGGCGCGGCACAAATGCCAATGGTTCCAAACTGAGATCAAGTTCCTTGGTCACATTGTGGGATCAGGGGGCATTCGTCCGGACCCAGAAAAGGTTCAGGCAATGTCTGACATGAGCGCGCCATTGAATGCCAAAGGGAGAGCTGACAAGGGGCTAGTACGTACAGTACTGGGCTGCTTCAACTATTACCGGCGGTATGTTCAAGATTTTGCGACATTGGCAGCCCCACTTGTGGAGCTGACCAAAAGTGATGCAGAAATGGTATGGGATAGGCGCAGGCGCGATGCCTTTGAGGCATTAAAAAAGGCAATGTGCGAGGCAAAACTGGTGTCACACCCAGACTTCTCACTACCATTTGTGCTGTACACTGATGCATCTCAAACTGCCATTAGTGGCATTTTGACGCAATTTAAACCAGTGCAGGCACTTAGTGGCAAAGAAGCTGCCCCCGCGGCAGGCCGCAGGCGCACAGTAAATGGGAAGGAGGAAATGGAAGTAGTAGTGGGTTACTTCTCAAAAATTAATTCCACACAAGACGCCAAACTTGGCGCTACCGCGCTAGAGTGCCTGGCCGTCGTGCTGTCACTCAACCATTACCGACCTTACGTGTGGGGCAACCCAGTCACAGTGGTTACAGATGCGGCGGCCCTACGATGGCTGCTGACTTTGCAGGACCACAATGGCAAGCTTATGCGGTGGGCTATGAGGTTGCTGGAGTACGACATTACCGTACAACACCGACCAGGCCTGGTGAACTCAAATGCAGACGGCCTGTCCAGGCTCCCTATGCAAAAAGAGTTGGACGCTCCTAGAGAGTATGAGCAAGCAGACGAGCAATGGTCAGACTCAATTCCATGCTTTGCAGCACCACCTTCAGGGGTGAAGTTTGCACATTTTGTGGAAGAGTTTGCGGCGCCCTTAGGGGAGTTTGCTGACCAAGCAAAGGCGACCAACCATGGGTCACATGTTTCTGCAGCGGCAATTAAAATTGCCAACTTCAGGGGTAAACTGGTGAGCAATGAGTGGGGCACTCCCTTCTTGCTCAATGAGCTAGCCATGAAGAATGCAAGTGAGGACTCAAGCATAGCAGCCAGGCTGGCTACGCTTACGGTCCAACAGGTCAATGTTTTGCTATGTGAGCTGGACGAGGAAGACTCTTCGTGGACGGATGGAGAGACTGCGTCGATGTCTTTCAGTCCAGCTACTTTGCATATGTATGCTAATGCATGCATGGATGAGGCGGCAGAGTCTGACTGGGACTCCCCGGCATCTAGCAAGACTGCGAGCATATCTGCCAAGCGCCGCCGGGTCGCTGCCAACACCGCTGTACCGCTACCAGGGGGCGCCATCCCCCCGCAGCGAACAGAGGGGGTGTCGGAGCCATGCCGTAAGCGCACACTCAGCAGGCCCAGCCATGAACTGGTCCCTGAACCAGTTGACGGGACCACGCCTGTGCCGGCAATGCTAAGCCGGGAAGCGTTTATTGAGCTCCAGCAGCGGGACCCCTTGTGTCAGGCAGTGTCACGCACTCTGAGGGACAATATATACCCGCAGGATAGTGAGCTGGCTGCACACTTAATGGTGAACCGTGACTGGTACTGTCACGAGGAGGACGGCCTGCTGGTACATCTGGCCACCAGCCACCCCAAACGCGGGATGGTGCTGCGCCAATGGTTTGTACCCGCCGCGCTGCGCCCTCTGGTTTTGAGGCTGGGGCATGACGACGCCACGGCCGGTCACGCCGGCGCAAGCGCCACGTATGTCCGCCTGTTTGAGCGCTTCTACTGGCCTCGCATCAGCAGTGATGTACACACGTATGTCACTAGTTGCATGTCTTGCCTACAGCGCAAGAAGGCTACGACTGGCAAGGCCAAGATGATGTTAACACTGCCAACTCGCATGTTTCAGCGAGCGCACACTGACATCACCATGACCTCGGTGGTGTCTTCAGAGGGGCACATAGGGCTGCTGACAGTAATTGAGGCACGCTCTGGATTTTGCTGGCTCATGCCAATTAAAAACAAGGACATGCATACGGTTGCAAGGCTCTTGTACAAGGTAATCCTAGAAATGGGATCCATGTTAGAGGAGCTGGTGTCGGACCAAGGCAAGGAGTTTCTGAACATTGTGGTGCGCGATTTGTGCTCAATTTTCAGGATCATGAAAATTGACACAAGTGCATACCACCCACAGGCAAATGGGGTCGCTGAACGGCAAAATGAACGCATCATGGCCATTCTGACTGCCTGGGTTGACAAGACCCAACAGAATTGGCATGAGGGCGTTGAGGCCGTGCAGTTCGCTCTCCGGTCCACCCCCAGAGAAGAAACAGGCCTGAGCCCTTTCTACTGTGTGTATGGCCGCGAGCCGTCCCTGCCATTCGAAACCTTCCCTGATGAAGTGCATGGTGGTGACTTACATTCTGAGATTGAACGCAAGCGCGTCAACCTCAAAATGGCACAGAAGGTTATTGATGAGGCATATGGCATCAAGGCGCGCAGAGTTGACAAGGCTAATGAAGCGGTCAAGCGCGCAATGAAGGTTAAAGTTGGGGACCTGGTCATGATCAAGCAGAAGCCTGCTAAGGGATGCTCCAGGAAGCTGGACCCTAAATTCATTGGACCATGGGTGGTAGCAGAGGAAACTGGCGGATCTGGGCTGTCATTTTCATGCCGCATGATGGGGCGCCGGGTGCGTCGCACACGGGCACATGTGACCAACATGAAGCCTTTTCATTTAAGGCCAAGTGTCATGGAACTTGACAAGCCCTACGCGGTGCTTAATGAGGAAGACATTAAGCAACTGCCCAAGGATGGCTGGCTAGAGAGGCTGGTAGACCGCCGGTACAACCCCAATGGTTCGTGGGACTACCGTTGGCTGCTCAGAGATGGTACGTTGAGCACATGGAAGACAGAGGACGATGCACTCGAGGTTGCCATGCCTTGGACGCTCGATACTTTTCACGCGCTCTACGAGTTGAAGCATGTGAATGACATGCCTGACTACGCCACGAGGATACCACGGGAGGACCGGCGCGTATCCACGAAAGAGGCTGCGCTGGCCCTATTCCCGAGAGGTACTAAGGTGGTGCGTGAGGAGCGCGGCGCGCTTAAGCAACAAGTCAAGTACCTATGGGGAACCATCACTGGTTACCTCGCACCGTACTGGCGCGTGCGCTATGAAGATGGTGACTGGGAGGACTTCACAAAGCGGCAGTTGCAATGCGCAATTGCGTTGGCTGAAGCCACTCAGCAGCGCGCAAAGGATCTGGGCGTCACGGTTTCTAGCCCCAAGGTGGTGCAGGAAATGTGCCCTGGGATCCCACCAGACTTTGGTGCGACTTACCATGGTCAGACCGTGAGAGTCAAAAGTGCAACTGGTTGGAGCCGTGCAGTGCTCAAGGAATACTTGCCCCGGGCCGGCAAGTACACATTTCGCGTGCATTACAACGGGCACCCAGTCACGCGTTTAATCACCGTGCGGCTGAGGCCTGACTACTACAGCACCGCAGTTACAAGCGAGCAGGCTGAGGCAGACCCTATGTCCAGTTGGAACCTACTGCTGACCACGGTCGCAGAAGAGGTCCCCTTGGGCCAGGAGTCTGGTCAGGGAGGTTCAGATTCATACAGTGGCGATGACATGGATTTGAGCGATGGTGATGTGAGGTAGCTACACCACGCATGTGCTCAGTGGCTGGCCGGCGCTGTGACATGAAGCTATCCTCGAGCTGTGCAGCGGCGCCTTAAACGAATATTGCGCTGCACAGTACCTATGTGGATACTCTATACGAGGGTCTGTAAAGGTTGGGTGTGGAGGTGAAGCAAATTGAATTACACATACGCTAACGTAGAACTGTAGCAACGTTGATCCCTGTGGTGCTATGCGTTTCTCTGGGGACAGAGAAATCATGAGAAGGGGGAGTTGACACGGGCAGCTGTATGTAAAGTAAACTATTTATGTAGCCTTCTGGCTTATGATGTTTCAACTCTATTATATTCGGCCGTTATTAGGGCCCAGGGCAATTGGTTCGAACTAGGGGAACATTGCAGGAAAACCCCTTAACCGGTGAGACCCTTGAGTCTCCCCAGATGAAGGGTTGTGCTTGCAAGGCCTCGGTTCTTGTCAGTCAGCTAGGATACCACGGCTCCAGGATAGAGACAACTGAAGCCAACAACCATCAACCATCATGGACCCTTCTAAATCAGCCCAAGCCAACGCTGCCCCATCTACAAGTAAGACAGGCTTAACATAACAAATATAACCCCAACTTTGTTTCACAGGAGACTTCGTAGCTAAGGAGCTACGCGAGCTCAGCAATCGCTGTCGCTTGCACACATTGTAACACACACACAAACACATTCACAACTGCCACTCTGCTTCGAAGGCGGAGCGTCCTACTTGAGGTTAGCTGGCCACGGCAGGCGGCCACGATGTGTACGGATTAATTGCCGTTAGCTGGCCACGAGAGGCGGCCACGATGTGTACGTTCAAGCTGTGCTACACTATGCTGTGCTACACTACGCTGTGCCTTTCCTGGAAGCCTACGGAGGGTGGTCGAGCTTAGCGTGGCTCCGCAATTAAGGCAGAGGACACTCACGACACTAATCTACGATATAGGTATCGCGTAGCGAGGCCTCGCGATTAAGCGGAAGACACACAAAGCGCCTGTCTCTCGGTTGCCACTGTTTTAGGCTAATCGGATAGGGCGTCCGCCTGCGAAGCGGGGGGTTGCAGGTTCAGATCCTGCTTCGGTTGCCACTGTTTTAGGAGAGCTCAGCAGTGTGCTACAGCATGCTAACTTACCTTGTTGTTGGTGGAGACCTGTGGAGGTGGGGGTGTCCTCAGCTATAGCTGTCTTGTGCCACTGGCAGGAGGGAGAGATGGAGAGAGAGTGATTGTGCAGCTGCCTTTTTGGCAAGTTGCAATTGGACCCTCGGCACAATCCAGGGGATCTGACTCAGGAGTAACTTGTATGAAACCCTGCATCATCACCCGACATACCAGGGGTATGCCCTAATAATGGCATCATCAGACACGGATACCACAATGTACAATCCGTAACAGGACTCCCCGCCATGTGCGTCATCACACGCAACAAGTATGCAATGTGCGCTGTTGAGAGGGCTCAGCGTATGCTACCTATGCCTTGCATAACTTTTGTTCTATAGAGCTACACAGCCAGCCTGCATGATCCCATGTATATCTGACCCACTTTCATGTTGAAACAAAATTGAGATTGCCGTGGCACTCTTATGGCAGCTAGGTCTCGACAAGCGATGTTTTGGCTTGAAAACAACAAGTCTTCCGGAACCCAGGCGGCAAGTTCAGCTTGTCTTCAGGAAGCCACTTCCTCAAAGGGACTGGTTGCCACGGCCCACCAGAGCCTCGCTTACGTTGTCTGGGAAACTGGCGGTAACAAGCAGCAAGGCGACAGAAAAAACATCACCTGTCACGTCACTCCCTATGACTCTTGGGTCAAAAGTAGGGGGAGGAGTGTAACGAGGGAGGAAAGAAAGGGGGGTCCTTTGTGAAATGGTGGGCCAAACTTGGCCCGCTTCACATCGAGGGGCCCCTTGAGGCAATTGCCATCGCTACCACATACCTAGTGCACCTTGACCAATGACTCATTGACCATTGTGTCATCGAATATGTCAATGCGCTGGCGTCATGTGTCTCATGTTGTGTGTGGTACAAAATATGCAATATATTGCTGGTGAGAAGTTTGGCATGACACCAGACCCTGCACACAGTGATGGCAGTCAAAACGTGGAGAGTCACCTCCCGGACTAAGTTGACGTTCACCAAGAACAGTAAGAGGACAGCGACAGCCAGCCTGTGTGATAGATCCTGATGCGTCCTCCTGCACCAAGCCCTGCTCTCTCCGGCCATCTACATGTGAGTGCTACCATGCATGTGGTCTAGTCTGCCTCTGTATTCAATTTGCCAAAACTGTTCCCTTGCACCATCACCATCAGGCTCCTGGCGCATTCACCGTACGCCTTTAGTGCTAGGTCCATACAAAGTTTATTGCTCGCTCAAGAGCGGGGTGGTATTATTCGGGCAACTCGACACACACAGGTATATCGCCACCAAGAGATAGCTGGATGCCGTCGCTGCGGACTTTTTTCATAAGCGCCAGGAGGCGAGCCGCAAGCCGAGGCAGATCGGTCGTTCCGCCTCCCAAGCAGATAGCCCAGCAACAGCACATGACAGTGTAGGACATGTTTCATCGCCCCGTACTGCACAAGGCCGCCCTTAGATCACACTCTGGCAATCATGCAAGGTCTGCTCCAGGCGCTCAACAGCAAGGTGCCGCGTTCTATTCTGGCGTGGGGGCGATTGAACGCTGCAGCTTCTTCAATAAAGCCATTGCCAAGAGGTGATGCACGAGAGCTCATAACTTTGCAACATCACAAATCTGCAACATCTCAGGTATCTTCGTCATATTTCGGTGTGTGCAGGTGCATGCCAGTGGTACAAGCTGACAGCCACAGCGGCTGCTGCAACCCAGCGTACTGCCAATACTACACCTACGACAGCACCACGGCGTGCAAGCCCCTGCTGCTGCACTGTCCATCCGCTGCCGCGCTGTGAGAAGCAGGGTGGCAGGTGAGACGTGCTGCTGAGCAGTGCTGCTTGTGAGCAGGCCGCTGAGCACTGATAGTGCTACTGTGCTGTGCGTCGAGAAGAAGAGCATCAGACGAGATGCGCAGTTGAGGCGTGCTGGTTATTAGAGCAGTGCTGCCGAGCATTGCTGTCATGCTTCGGCAATTTGAAACCAGTGGCCAGCACCGGCTGCACGCTGAGGTTGCTGGTTTCCAAGTCGGTGCTTGGAAGCACGGCACGCCGATTTGCGCAATGTTGCTGTTGTCAGCGCTGCAGCTCTAGTACTCAACTAGAAGTACAAGTTCACATCAGGTGCAGGCTTCTCCTTGAGCCTTTGACGAGGTCCCTGGCCTCCTCAATGTCATCACACTTCACCATTGACAGAACTCCTCTCAATGCGCCGTAACATTTGCAGCTTTCAGGCGGCCTCACGCACAACCGCTACCCCGCTGCCTGCATCGTCTTTGCCTCACACAGCCCTTGAACCCTACAGCAGCCCTGACCTCAACCTTGATAACTCTGTGCGCGCAGCTGCTTCCGCTCCGTCTGGGTATGGTTCTGCCACAACATCGGCCACGCCACTCGCAACAACATCGGCAGCGTGTGCTGCAAGTCGCCGTATGACGTGCTGTTTGAGGGCAGTGGCAGCAGGTATGACCTCCAGATCATTCATGTGCGTTCCGTACAAGTGCTTGAGTGCGTCCTGTGTTCTACAGTGTACCGTCTTCCATGTATGCACCAATCATTACATGTGCATGTGTTTACCCCTGTGCATGCAACTTGAAGCAGGTTATCATGTTTCAAAATATGTCAAAAGCAACGATATGTACCATGCTGGTACAAGCAGAGAAAAGCAGAGGACCCTCTTGAAAAGTTTAACTCAAGCTTGCACAATCCTCTAAAGCATACGTTGCACGAGCACTTGAGTGTCGGAACTGAGACCTCCAGAGGCTATGCAATTGCAACCCTAGCTACCCCCCCCCCCCCACGCGGCCGTTCAGCAGCATTGAAGACTGGGACGGCAGCTGTTCTACTGTGTGCAACAAGCTGAACCTGCCCTGCGTGGCCAACCAGACCAAGCGCATGCCCCTGCCCTATGGAGTAGACCAGTCGGAGGGCAACGAGTTCTGCCAGCGCCCCCCCCCGTCTCGCCAAGTGCCAGGATATGCATGCCAGATGAGTTTGCTCACCCTAACCCTATTTAAAGTTTCTACCTGGCAGACCGTGCACATTTGATGTCTACTGTACATGAACCATGGTGTTTGCCATGTAGTGGACTCCTCTCGTAAAGTTTCCTCAGCAACTTCGTCAAATGGCATGGCACTTTTTGTCATGACTGCAGGATCATGGCAAGCCCGGTTACCTGATACGGCTCGCGATTTCATGAATGCACTTTGAAGTATCTGTTAAAGCCCAAATATGGGTTTCATTAAGTACTGCTCGACTGCCTATTATAGGTTATTTCATGTGTGCATGTATGGATTTGCCCCCGCCCAGCTAATTGAGTGCACCACATCAGCCAGGAGGGCGCACAGTCAGACATGATGACATGTGCTCTGGGGATTGCACTGATGCTCACATGATGTCCAAACCTCAGTCACGTAAACCCTGCCCGAACTAAGCTAACCCTAATTGCAAGCGCTCACCCTACTTCCAACTGCTGTCATAAGTAGGGTTGGAGTTAGCATGCTGCCACCTTGAGCTGGCAACGCTTACCTCTCACCCTGCACCATGACCACAGATGCTATCGACAGCTCTTGGTGCAGGCAGTCTAGCCGTGGCTGACAGGCAGCAAGCAACGGACCAGCTAGCAGGATATGGCCAAAACATGCCTTTTAAATCTAAATGTATATCTGCAAAAATGCACCTATAGTACTAGTAGTACCGTTGGCCAAAAGTGTATGTTCGTCATTATTTTCATCATATTGCAGGCCTCAATGATTGAGCAACAACAATTCTCAAAACAAAAAAACTGCATTCGGGGGGCATGCATGACTGTGATTCAGACTCCCAGGTTCATGCCCCCATTCGTTGTAAGCAGCATCGCATGACCATCATGCATAGTAGCAACAAGAGGATGAGGCTGAGCAGAACAGACATTGGTGCATGCTTGCGCCGCCAAATGGCGCAGCAGCAGCGCGTCACCGCCGAGCGCACACTCTATGACTTGTGTTAGACAAGGCTGCCCTACATATGCTCTCACCAGGCCCTGCTGCTTGAGGCACAGGGCATGGCCACCCTATATACAGCATGAGGAACCCCAGTAAGAGCGAACCACATCAGAGCTTGCCTAGTAGGAAGGCCTTCAACAGCAGGCGAAACGGCGCTGCAGCAGGAGGGTATCACGCTTGACAACCTCTAAGAGCTTCAGGCGCGGAACACCAGCTTGGGTATGGAGATGTGGAGCGTCACGGTAGTGAAGTTCAACCTTTGACGAGCAGAATTATGGAATGCACGTGGAGTTGCGGGGGAGCAAGCTGCAACGCTGATCAGTTTGCCGCGGTTGAGACAGTTTAGGAACATGTCCACTGCGTCACGGGGTAGTGCCTGATCAACCGCAAAGCTGCAACGGCAACGCATCGCTGCCCGCCATCCACTGGCACATGCTCAACCTGGATGCGGGGGCCCAACCTGAGCAACTGGATGTGAACGGCTGCGGCAAAGTAAGAGTAGCACCAACGTCCGCCATGCCCTTGTGCAGAGTCGACGGCTGCATCACCAACGTGCAACGAAATGGCTGGGTTTGCTACGGCAAACACAAGCACCTTGCCATCGAGGAGCAGAAGGCGTACATGGTTGGACACAACAACAAGAAGCGCCTGCGTTAACGTTACAACAAGCAAGGGTGTTGGGCGGAACGCCTGCCAGCCCAGATCGAGCAACAGCAGAGGGTCGCCAAGCGGGGCACTCTGCATGGGCCTGTCCTGCTCGAGGCCCCCCTCCGCCAAGCTTTGGCCGCGCTGAGCGCGGAGGGCACCCTGCTTCACACCATCATGCGCCACGGCCTGGGCATGTACACAGGTGTGGCCCGCTACGTCCGCTGCCTGCTACAGCTGCAAGGCGGGGCCTCGACCGCAGAGCCCCACTCGTTTCTCAAGCAGAAGGCGACATTCGCCAAGAAGCAGCAAACGCTCAGAGACAATGGCATCGTCATCACTGGCAAGGACAAGGGCTGGGCCTTCAAGCTCTTGGCCAAGTCAACTCAGAGATGGACTGTTGCCAACTTGGAGTCCCTGCAACAGATCAAGGACTTCGGCTACCGCGGCAAGCTGTGGAGCAAGCGAGAAGAAGACAGCCTGGCGGATGTGTACTCCGCTGCAACCATGGTCGAGGGCCACGTCTTCTACGTCCGACACATGGCAGATCTCCCACAACCCCAACATCGCCGCTGCCCTCAACAACATCGCTGCTGCCACCGCCAATGGCATGCTTGACCTTGACAGCTTGGGCGCAGTGCAGGCAGCAGCGGCGGTGCCTGCAGTGCTGGCTGCGACAGCGGCGGCGGCGGCAGCAGCAGCAGCGGCGGCGGCCGTGAGAGCTCCGAGCTTGCAACGTTTCACTGCTGTCATATTCTGCCAGGAGGCCCGGGCCCCAGTGCGCCCAGGTCCTGCGCAGCTGCGACACCATCATCGTCAGCACCTTCCTCAGAGAGTCTGCCCCCTTCCCCTGCGCAACAGGCTCTGCCACCCCTTCAGCCCCCTCATCCTCTACCTCGTCAATGACAATATCATCTTGGCTGTCACCGCCGTTGCTGCTGCCGCCGCCGTCGCTGCCGGTGTCCGCCATGTCTTCTTCCTCGCTCTCCACCTCCATCTCAGCAGCAGCCGCCGCAGCAGCCGCCGCCGCTGCCGCCGCCTCTGCTGCCGCCTTCGCCGCTACCGCCGCTGCCGGCACCGCCGCTGCTGCCCACGCTGCGCCCAGGTTGTCGAGGTCGAGCGTTGCGGCTGCGGCAGCGATGTTGTTGAGTGCAGCGGCGACATTGGGGTTGCTGCCACGTGACAGAGAAGACGTGGTCCTCTATGTTGTTCGCTGAGGCGCCGAGACGTCTCCCCCCCGCCTGCTCCACAGCCTGGCGCGGTAGTTGAAGTCTTGAGTCTGTTGGAGGGACTCCAGGTTGGCGACGTTCCACCGCTGGGTGGACTTTGCCAGCAGCTTGAACTTCCAGTCCTTGTCCTTGCTGGTGATTACAATGCCGTTGTCTAGCAGCATTTGCTGCTTCCTGGCGAATGTGGCCCTCTGCTTCAAGAACGAGTGGGGCTCTGTGGTCGAGGACCCGCCGTGCGGCTGCAGCAGGCAGCGGACGTAGCGGGCAACACCTGTGTACATGCCCAGGCTGTGGCGCATGATGGTGTTCAGCAGGGTGCCCTCCGCGCTCAGCGCGGCCAAAGCTCGGCGGAGGGGGGCCTCCAGTACAATGGGCGCATGCGGGATCCCCAGCTTGGCGACCCTTTGCTGTTGCGCTATCTGGGCGGGCAGGCATTCCCCCCAAGACCCTGTCCTTCCGTAACGCTGGCGCAGGCGCTTCTTGTTGTTGTGCTCCACCATGTACGCCTTCTGCTCCTTGGTGGCAAGGTGCTTGTGTTTGCCATAGCAAACCCAGCCACTGCGTTGCACGTTGATGAGGCAGCCGTCGACTCTGCACAGGGCCGGCATTGGTGGACGCTGTTGCTGTTGCTGCTGTTGCCACAGGTGATGGCGGGTGCTGGCGGGTGCTGACAGGCGCTGGATCTTCCTTCAGATCAACTTGGGTCGATCCTGTTCAGGAATCAAAAGATTTCGTGTGTGCTGCCGCGCGCTGAGAACCTCGGAGTTTTACTGCAGTTGGAGTTGCTGATGCTGGCCGCAGACACAGACTGCGGCGAGGGTGCTGGTGCTAGGGGAGTGGTGTTCTCTGTTCATTCTTTGGCGCGCCCCACGCGTCAACTTCAACCATGTACTTGGATCACCTCCCTTCAATCATACTATTAGGCAGCGGTTTGATTTTCAAATACTACAACAAATTTCAACATGTTGAAACCACGGTGGCGTGTTGTGTGCGGCGCGGGGGGGGGGGGCGGGGCGATGTTGGTGCGAAGCTCCGACACCAACATCCAGAACGCTGGGCGAGCAGATATGGCTGATCAATGTATACTTCTATGAATTTCCTTTCATCCATCAGCACATCGGCAGCATCAACTGCGGC
Organism: Tribonema minus; assembly: GCA_017506865.1. Lineage (NCBI taxonomy): Eukaryota > Xanthophyceae > Tribonematales > Tribonemataceae > Tribonema > Tribonema minus. Next base: position 17,388 of record JAFCMP010000138.1, read on the forward strand.
GTTAGACAGCGTTGCTGCAAGGCACAACCGCAATAAGCAATCACCACGACAAACACCTGCAAAGGTCAACATTCGTGATGGCAGCATCTACTCTTTCACTTGCAGTATTTTTTGGTGGCCGCCTGAGTTTTAGAGTTCTCTCCATGAAACACACATTTGCAGTCCATGCAGCCTCAGGGCATGTCAGGCTGCTTGCTAATTTCATATTCTCTTATGTGTGCGTTCTTCCCCAGGCGCAGGCAGCGGCGTACGCGCAGCAGCAGCAGCAGCACCAGCAGCAATAGCAGCAGCAGCAGCAATACCTCCAGCAGCAGCAGCAGCAGCAGAAGACCGCCGACAATGCAAAGAGAGCCGCTGGTGATGCGCAGCGGGCTAAGGCAAATGCAGATGCCAAGGCCAAGGCGGCACAGGCTTACGCGGCGCAGCAACAGCAGCAGCAGCAGCAACAGCAGCAGCAGCGGCAGCATCAGCAGCAGCAGCCCAAGCAATGCGGCAAGCTCAAGTAGGCTGCACCTGGTAAGGGCATGTTGCCCCGGCTGGAGCTCCTCGGCTGAGCACTGACACCACGCGCCACACGCAACTGCATGAGAAGATGCAACGTGACGACATGTGGGCACGTGCGGCGGCGACATCACAGGGCGTGTCGGTCTGCCGCAGCAGCGGGCGGCGGGAGGCAGCGGCGCCGGCAGCGGCAGCGGCAGCGGCGGCGGCGTGTACCGCACCATGCTGCAGGAGGGCTTCAGTTCAAAAATGAGGGCTTCAGTTCAAAGGGGGGCCTGTATGTGTGATACGATTCCATGCTCTACATGCCCTGCACTGATCCACACTGTCATCGTCAAGGCAGCAGTGGCGCACCCGCGCATGTATGTGTATCGACATGACATGAGAGAGGGCGCACGTGTTGAGCAGTCACAGAAGTCAGCGCCATTGCCTTGGCCGCCGGTTGTGAGGAATTGTAAATCTGTCATCCGCGAGCCGAGTGCGGCCACCGGGTCGGCGTGTGCACAGCGCGCAGCCGATACTTGGCGCGTGGGCTTATCATTGCTGAGTGTGCATGGGCCTTGAATCGTCGCGGGTTACTTGATGTTTGCCGCTTGAAGTGAAGGTTGCGTCGAGACACGCACTGCGCATTGCTTCATGCTCTCAATGGCAACTGCGGCATTTGAATCAATGTTTGCGCAGAATTGCTTCTCTGCTGCTCCGTCGTTGCATCTTGGGGCTCTGCTAATTTACAGCAAAATTGTTTTGCACATCGCTGTGCTGACAGTCATGCACAGCCTGACATCAGCATGCTACATGAGCCGCGTGTGCTAGTGTCACTCTCGCAGCATGTGAAGCAGCCTGACAGTACTTTCCACAACTAGCTGCTGCTTTCGCACGTCGCAACACTGTATGTGCATACATTGCTGTGTGAATGCTATTTTGTGCGCGTACGTTGCTGTGTGAATGCGCAGTTGATGCGTGCATGGCAATGGCAAATAGCAATGTCACGTCACAGCATTGCCACAAGCCCCTCAGCAACATGGTACGTTGCAGAGCTGCAACAACGAAGAGTCCCGCAGCAAGAACTACGACAGTATCCGAACACACTGGCAGACATTCGCTACTTGCATGCATTCATCCAGTAGTCAGGGAAGAGGCGAATTGAAACTTGGCCTAGAACGACATGCATACTGTGCGCAAACATCTGTGTGAAGTAGCCCAAAGCCATGCATTGAGCAATTCCGACTCTGCCTTCATATGCATGCCGAGTCACAGCTGTAGCCACTACCTAATCAATCACTGAGCATAATGCAGCCCACCAAAACAACCAAGTCACACACAGCGAAGAAGCAGTAGCGATCAGCAATTTGTGATGCGCCCACAAAAATAGTGGCACTCATGGCGTCGTGTATTGGCAACTGTGACCTTGGCCACGGAAAGAATGTCACCAGACATGGTGGACCCACGTGTTCTAGCTGCCCGCGGCACTGCTGGCGCGTTACACAACCTCGTGGTGCTGCTGCACAAGTCGCATACAAAGGCGGGGTGTGCGCGATGCATGGCGGTGAGGATGTGTGCGGGGGGGGGAAGCCACACACAGCTACCCGACGCACTGTGCCCAATATGGTGGCGGTTTCCATACACAACTGCCCGTTTCTCTCTCTCTTCCTCCGTCTCAGAACGCTGTCAAACTGTGGGGCGGGCGTAACAACCTGAATTGGTGCTTGCAAGACAGGTAGGCCTCGACGAGCTAGGGCTTTCTGAAACTGACGGCGCGCAAATGTGTGCTCTCTCCTGTCCGTCTACGTACAATGCTGGTGGCGGCGACGCACCAGCGCGCTAGGTGGCGCAGATGGAGTAAGGTTTTCAAGGGCAACAGGGCTTGGCGCCATGAAACCTGCATACCTACCGTACGTGTGCGCCGCCACGCCGCGGGCAGCAGCGCTCGTCGCCTCAAGGGCGCAGCGCGCTTTAGGGCAGTTTGTTCGGACTCTACTCAAATGTACTCATCCCCCCCCCCCCTCTCTCCCCCCCCTTTACACACTGCTATGTGGTCCTGTCTGCACGGCCGCGCTGCTGCAGTGCAATCACAACGCACCGTCAGCGCCGTGCGCCTGCGCGCCCCGCCGCGGACCGTCTGTGACGCCTCTTACACGCAGCACGACACTGTGACTGCTGCCGTCACCTTCTCCTTTCGGCACTGCACATGTGGCCTTGACCCGGTGCGCCCCCCTATCTCCCCCCCTCGACAACACCACCGCCTAATTGCAGCAGCAGATGAGGGACGGGGGGCAGCATGGGGGAGGTGAAGCCGGGGCTTGACTTGGGGTGGAGTGGGGGGACTCCTGTGAGGCACACGTCATGGCGCCGTTGTGACGCACGTCATGGCGCTGTGATACCGGCTAGTGGAGCGGTTAGCGGCGCCGCTGGTGGCGGGCGGGCTCAACGAACCCTTCCCCCAGCTGTGCCGCCGCGCCGCCTCTGCCTGCGGGCTGCAGCTGCCGCCGGGCAGGGAGTTGCGCCGCGCCGCCGCGTGCTGCTGCTGCTGCTGCCGCTGCGGCGAGAGCGAGGAAAATGTGGGCGACGCCGGCGCAGCCGCCGCTGCGGCCATCGTGGCCTCGCCGTCTGCTGATGACAGCGCGTTGAGCAGGACGTACACACTGGCGCGCAGCTGCGTCGACGTGCGGCGCAGCACCGGAGCGGCGGCGCTGCCGCCGCTGCTGCCACCGGCGGCGGCGGCGCCACTGCTGAGATCGGCGGCAGCGGTGTCGTCAGACTCGTCCATGGGCTCCAGCGTTGGCTTGCGCAAATCGGGGGTGGTAGCATCGGCAACAGGGCGGTTCTCGCAGTGCTCGCTGTCCGCGCCGTCGCTGCTGCCGCCGCTGCTGCCGGCGAGCCCGCCGCTGGCACCGCTGCACACGTGCCCAGCTAGCCTGGCGGTGAGAGCAGCAGAGTCTGAGTGCCGCTGCGCATGAAGCGGCGCGGGAACAGACACCAAGGGCCCGTCGCTGCTGCTGCGGCTCAGCAGGTTGGCTCTGGCGCGCTTGCGCACCGGCAGGCGTGAGACGGCTGCGCTATCCGTGCCGACGCCGCCGCTGCCGCCGCCGCCGCTTCCGCCACCGCCGCCACTGCAGCTATCTGAAGCCTCCCTGCTCATCTGACCTGACTGCTGTGTTCGAAAGGCAGCGCTGTCGCCTAAGCCACTGTCGCCAGCGCCGGCGGATTCACACAGCTCAGAGAGCAGCGCGAGGCCGGCCATCGCGGCGTCGCCGCCGCCGCTGCTGCCGCCGTCGCCGCTGCTGTCGCTGCTGCGCTTCATGGGCGTGCCGCCTGCGTCTTCCATGCCGCCGCTGATGCAGCGGCGCGGGCTCACGTCGCCGCGCTGCTGCTGCTGCTGCTGCGGCGGCGGCGCCGGCCTCTGGCGGTGGCCCTGCTCCGCGTGCGGCGGATGCTGGCCGAGCGGCTGCTGCAGCTCGTGCGCCACCGCCTGCAGGTGATGCATGAAGCGCGGATTGCCAAAGACTTTGGCGACAGCGCTCGCGCTGCCGCGTCTGCCGCCGTTGCCGCCAATGCTGTCGCCGCTGGAGCTGCTGCCGGCACGACCGCCGCCGCTGCCGCCTGCCGCAGCGGCAGCAGCGCCGTGCCCGTAACCCTCATGCTGCGCCTGCGCTCCTTCCATCTTGACCCCCTGCGCAGCGCCCTGCTGCGAAGGCGCTGCGTGCTGCTGCTGCGGCGGCGGCAGCGCCGGCCGCGCCTCACGGAACGCGGCGAGCGTGTTCTGCCGCGGTGCCACCGCCATCGGCGCGCTGGCGGTCGGAAACCACGCCGGCGCGTACTCCGCGGCAGAGCTGGAGGCGGTGGGCACTTCCGCAGCAGCGCTCCACGCGTGCGTCTGCTGCTGCTGCGCGTTGAAGGCCAGGGCGCAGTTGAACGCGGCGGCGGCGGTTGCGTCCAGCTGCATGTCGTCCGGGTGCGGCAGCCGCGCCTCGCAGCTGTGCCTGCGGCGGGCAGCGGTTGAGCATCGCGGCAGTTGAGTATAAGGTTCCAGCAGCTGAAAATTGAGTTGACCACTGCAGCAATTGAGCATCACTGCGGTTGAGCATCATAAAAATCGAGAGCTGCGGCAGTTGATTTGAGCATCACTGCGGTGAGCATCGCTGCAATCGAGCATGGTGGCAGTTGAGCATTGCGAGAGCTGCGCATTGTGGCAGTTGAGGTTCGCAGCAGTTGAGCACAACGACAGTTGAGCGTCATGGCATAGATCATTGCGACAGATGCATGTCGTGACGGCTGCAGCTCAGCGCCCTGACTTTTCAGCAGCGTCGTGGCACGCACGTCACCACTGGGAATGACTTCCGCAGAAGCGAAAAGAAAGTGTGAATGAGGGGAAGAAAGTGTGAATGAGGGGAAGGGGGGGGGGGGGGGGGGGGGGGGGCATACGCATGGTACACATCGCTCCGAGGAAAACACACGGGCAGCACGCAAACGCAGGCTGCCATCGTGAATTGCCGCTTGATGCATCACCTGCGGCGGTGACCGCATGGTGGCAGCGTGCGCAGTGCAGCATCTGAGGCAGCGATCGCATGGTGCCGTCGTACGTGGTGCGATTTGCAGCACCTGAACCGAACAGCACGCATGGCTGTGCCCGACTAACGAATTCGTGAGCTGCCACGTCACACAAACCCTAGCAGCACGCCAACAGCTTGACAAACAAACTTTGCAGAGCAGAGCTGGTGCACACGGCGCCGCACAAGCGAGCAAAGATGCTGGGCTGTGCAGCAGTACCAGTGTTCAAGGTAGTGGAGCACAGCACAGGGCAGGTTACTGCGCACGATGAGACCGCAGGTACACACCATACAGACTCTCTTGAGGCCTTCATGCGCACATGAGTCCACGACTTCTCATGACTCAAGCTCTGGAGTCAGGGCTTGCGACTCCTTGCAGTAGAGCAAGTGTGCACCTAATCATTGCTGAGCACTGCAAATCATGGATACCTTGAGCCAGCACAGCACATACACTACAGCTGCGCAGATAGAAGTGAGGCCTTCGCACCACCTACAAAGTCACTACACGATCCACCTAGATCGTGCAGCGTGCTCTAGCGGACTCTTTAGGCGCTGCATCATCGTGCTATCACTCCTACCGCAGTCATGAAATCGCCAGCAACTGCTACAGCATTTTCTGGTTGAGTGCTGACCTTTTCTGGGGCAGAGTCTTGAGCGGAAGGCCCGCGCAGGAGTGGCGGCGGTGCTGCAGCCAGAGAGTACAACGCACAACAACAGCAGCAGCAGCAGCAACAGCAGCAGCAGCGGCGGCGGCGGAGGCGGCGGCAGCAGGTTCGTTACACTTCATTCCACAGTCTGATGCGCACGACATGGCATGCCAGGATTCACGCGTAGGGTTAAGTCAAGTGGAGCCGCTTATAGGCATTCGGGCGCAGCAGTGGCACCAGAGGCAACGCCGCTGCTGCGCACTGCTGCAGTGGAGCGCGCAGCCCGCTGGCAGTACGCAGCCATCGGGAATGCACACTGCGGCAGTGCGCCAGCGGTGAGCAGTGCGCGCCGCAGCGGCGATTGTGAATAGCGACGTGGAGCGTCGTCAAGTGAAGTTGTGCGCGCGGCAAGGCGCTGCGCGCAGGCGACAAGACAAGCGGCGTCACAGTCGAACCGCCTGCACCGCGCCTCGCACTGGAGAACAGTTCAGGGTTAGCGTTAGGGTTTGGGGTAAAGCGCATCCCGTCAGTGTCGCGTACCGGATCACGCAGCACGTGTCACCGCAAGCGTTGGACAAAGTTGAGCGATAATACCGCACCCACAACGTGCCGGCACCTTTACTCAGGGGCACAGTGCGGGAGAGCAAGAACAGCTTCAAGTCTAGGCATGTCGCCTTTTCCTCGGGGCGCTAGCAGCGGTAACAGTAAGGCAGGCCAGCTGCAGCACTCTCGTGTGCACACAACGGGTGCAAGATCAACATGCAGTTCGCGTCATCGATACCGCCAGCGGTGACTGCGCCTACATTACGCTCGCTGCCACCTCCACAAGCAGCAGTTGCTGGCAGCACGTCTCCGCAAACAGACACGCGCTGCCGCCGCCGCAGTGGCCGCAAGCACCAGCCTTCCAAGGGCTAGGTAGGGTCAGCACTCACCATGGAAGCAACGGGTCGCGTGCCCTCGCAGTCCAGGGGCTCCTCCCCCCCCTGGTGGTGCCCCCTGCGGAGCGCCGCCGCGGCGGCGCCGTCGCACTCGCCGTCGCTCTCGGCGAGCGCCAGGCGGTCTATCTTGGTCACGCTGAGGCGCCGCAGCAGGCCCGCAGCGGCAATGCCGTCCGCGTTGAGCACTGGCATCGCGTCATCGTCGTCGTCGCCAAACGCCCTGTCCGCCGCCGCGACGACCGCCGCCGCCTCCGCAGCGGCGGCAGCAGCGGTGGCGGCGGCGGCAGCGGCGGCGGCGTCTTCGGCGGCGGCGGAGGTCTGGCGCGTGGTGGCAGCGCCGCGCGCCGTTGCCTGCAGCTCGGGCTCGCTGTCGTCGTCGCTGTCAGCAGCAGACGCGTTGCGCGCGCCAAAGGCGGCGGTGCCGCCGCCGCCGCTGCCGCCGCCGCTGCCGTAGATCTTGCGCTCGTACTGCGGCGGGCACGGCGGCATGTGGCCGCGGCGCACGTGCGGCAGGAGGTCTGCGCGGCCGCGCTGGAAGTCCTTGTGCATGTAACCGCCGGCCTCCTTGCCGCGCACGATCTGCGCAAATCGGGCAGCGGCGGCAGCAGCAGCGGCGGCGGCGGCAGCGGCGGGCGGCAGTGAGCCGGCCGCGGGCGCGCAGCCAGACGCGCCATGACACAAGGCATGGAACGGGCGCACATGCGGCAAGCGGGGAGGATGACGTGCGCTGAGTTGCGGGTGAATGTGCGCGCTAACGTCGCAATGCCAACTTCAAGTTGAAGATGGTGCTGCCGCGTTCTTGTACCAAGGCTGGGGTAGGATGCTGCGGCGCGCAGCCAAGCGATGCACATGCAGCGCCGCAGCCACCGCTGCAGCACTCAAGCTGCACGATCACGAATTGGAAGCGACGTAACCGATGCGAGCCGCAGCGGCGTGCAGACGCCTCTGCCTTTGTGCTGTTGCTGCGCCAGCTGCTACCGGCATGTTGCATCATGCGCTAGCAGGGGCACTAGCAGTGTTCCCAATAATGCGTAGCTGCACGTCTGCATGCTCTCACCTTCCGAAAGCCATAGAGATTAAGCTGGCGCTGAAAGCTGCTGAACTTGTCGTGCTTGAAGTGGGTGGGCAGGACCTGTGTGCGGAACCGCGGCATATCTTGAATGCCAAACGCACGTCCTGTAGATGTCCAGGTGATAACCTCTGGTGCCTCCACCTCCAAAATGTTGTAGAGAACATGCGGGAACCCCCCAGTCGCCGCTGATGGTGCCGCTGCTGTCGCTACCGTCGCAGCTGTCGCCAGCTGCCTGGCGCCGCCGCTGCCGCGCCTCCGCGGGCCAGGCTCCGCCATGCGAAAGCTGATGTGAGCCTGCAATGGCTGCTGACCTTGTTCTGTGGTTGAAAGGCAGCCTGCAGTGCAACCATAGGCACGAGCGCAAGGAGAACGGGTACTGAACCATGTGTACGGATCGAGGACGGCGGACGATGCCAGGCTCTGGCTGTCGCGCCTGCGTGGCGGTCGCAACCACGCGACACCAAGCCTCTTTCCGCCGCTGAGCAAAGTCAAGGACGGCAGGCAGGCCGCGCAAGCGCTACGGCCAGCGAAAGTGCCGGCGACGCAGGAACAGTGGCCGAGTCTAATAGCACTTCACCAGTCATGAAGGGCATCGCGCACGCGCACGCAGAACACGCGCACGCCGCAGAAGCTCGTGATACATGGACACGCGACCATCGCCGCCAGTTTGTCCTAAAGGAACAGCCCGTGGTGGCGACAGCTGTGTCGGCAGATAGGGAAGTGCTAGTTCAATGCAAAGGAAGGAAGTCTTGACCAACGGCACGACGTGCAGTTGCGCAGCAGCAGCGCTTGCAAACAGCCAACAATACGACTACTGTGCGCTAGGATCACTGCCCTGCTGTTGCATCTCTTTGTGAAGGCACTTCGTGCAAGCATTCTGACAAGTTCCTGAGTGGTACTCCTGTTTTTTTGAATTGCCTGACTTGGACGAGCAGCTTACCGTCGCGCCTGCACTAGGCCCACACGCCCTGCGCCACACTCAGCTGCACCCAGCCCGAGCTACGCGTGTCCCCTGCGTAAGCAATCCTCGCTTAAAGCTGGCTCGACTGAGTTGAGGCCAGGCGCAAACTAGTTGGGCTTAGGCGCAAGGGCGTAATCGCTATTTAAGCCTATAGTGCCTCGAGTTGTCAGAGATGCCTCATACGATCTTGCGAGTCAACATTGATGTTCACGAGTATAAATGGCAACTGCAACTGCAACTTGTGCCAGTGTGCCCCACCGGCGCCATAAACTTGTTACAACTCTGAGGCAAGGGGCTTGGTCTTAGAAGGCGATGGTTGCACTTCTGCCCAGCCAGCAGTCAATACGACAGCAAAGCTAGAATTAATGTGTTGTTGCATACTCGTTCTGTAAGTCCCATTTCATTTACGTTCATTTATGAAGCCACCAGTTTCCCAAAGCCACAGTAGATCAGGTAGACATATTTGCTGACTTTGTGTGCTGCCATTCAGAAGCACCAACCAGATGGCATTATCGCACACCGCGCCGCTCAACCACTCAGCAGGAAAAGTGCGGTGAACACAAATATTGTTTATAAACACCATCAAATGCAGACAGCAGCAGGCAACAACAAATGAACAACAGGCGGCGGTTGCCCAAAAGTTGTGTGTGGCTCATTTGGCGGAGAGCAGAATGATGCGGTGCGTGTCGGCGGCTGTTACACATGCACAAGTGTACACATAAAGTCAGGGATAAGACACAACCCCTGTCTACAGAACTGCGTGTGCGCACACCACACGCGGCTCCGCATCTACATGCCATGGCGCTTCTACTATACAGTTGCGCGATGGCGCGCGCGCGCGAGGGGAGACCATGTAGCATGTACTTCAATATTCCGTGGGTAGGTATGGTATGGAGGCGAGCAAGCGCATGTGTTTCAGGTCCCATGCAAAAATGTAAATCGCAAAAAAAGGGCGCGCGGATCTGTGTCGCGCGCCGCTGTAACGGCGCCGCCAGAGCTAACCCGCGTGTGCACACTGCATGAGTGGCGGCACACGCTGCTGTCGCTGCTGCGCGTGTCTCTAGACCGTGGCGCATGGCGGCGGCAGCGGCGGTCAGCGGCGCCGCGCTGCTCGTGTTGCAGCGGCTAGCGCGCCGGCCGCATACGCGCGCTGCCGCCCTACTGCTGCTGTATGCACACATGAACAGAGAGCGGGGAAAGCGTGATGGGGAGGGGTGATACCCCCTTGTCGCGCCTCAGACGGCTCTCTGGAAAAATACCATCACAAAGGAGTAGGGGCGCCGCGGACTGCGGGATGCCCCTGAACCCCCCTTGTAAGTCGTGTAGTTAGCGTGCAACGCCGCCTCTAACACTACACCGCACCCACCCCCGCCCCCGTCGATCTCGTGCTGAGCGATGTGCCCCCTTTTTGTCCTACTGAAGATCGGCCATCACTTGAAGTAATCCATTGCTGCTAAGCCACAGCGAGGGAGTCGTGGCTACTTCAACCACTGCCCCCCTACTATGAACTTGTGTGGTACGCACATGGTTGTTTTCTGTGTCACTGTGCTTCCGTTCCCGCCGTAGCCGGTGCCGATCTGTCACTCCGGTCGGCGATGGCCGTAGCCACCGCCGCCGCCGCTGCTCTCTCTCTGATGCTATCGCTGTCGATGCCACACAAGACTAGCTAACGCCCTGCCCTAATAACCGCTGTCGGCGCGAAACTGTCAACTCCCAGCGTGGCGGTGGCTGGGAGCCAAGTTGGCAGCACCCCAAGGCTCGGGCTGCCCGGCACTACGTTGTGCCCCGCTGTCAAAACCCGCATCAGGCGAGCTGGAACCGGCGGTCTCGTCATTCGCGTTGGCCAACACCTGGGGGGCGGCGGGGGGGGGGAGGGCAGGGGGCAAGCATGCGGCAACCGTCGTCATGCAACTGCGGCATGTGCACGAAGTGTGGTCAAATGGAGCAGTCACCATGCGAGACGAGGTGTTTCGACCAGGTCTGTGGCTCTGACGAACTGCAGTAAGAAGCGTGTGAGCACATATGCATGCAGAATGGCAGCAGTGCTCAGTGCACAGCTCATAAACGACATCGACTTTCAAGACAATGGCTAATGACACGTGCTGACGAACGGCAAGCTGAACGAGGCAGATGGCTCGACCTTGCCGCCCCTGCAGCACATGCGACACAGCGCTACACTGGCATGCTACGCAAGTGCTGTTGCCGTGCAAAGGCCTCCCTTCTCATCACTCAACTGCAACACTACTGCGGTGCTCACAGTGAAACAAGGAGGGGGGGGGAGCGGGGGGGGGGGGCGCAGCGCACATCTGCCCCACCTCTGACTGTCTGCAGCTCATGCGGGAGCGAGCAAGACAACTCACATTCAGCAAGACGTACACGCTGCTGCGCAGGCGCGCCTTGTGTGGAGCGCCCTCGCCGCCGCCGCCGCCGCCACCGCTGCCGCTGCTGCCGCCACCGTAGCTGGCGCCGACGCTGCCGCCTTCAGCCTGGTCACCGCGGCCGCCGCCGCCGCCAACGCCGCCGCCGAGGCCGCCCCCGAGCGCAGCTGGCTGCGCCGCTGCCGCCGCTGCCGCCGGCGCAGCCTCCCACGATCGCTCCAAGTCGAGTATTGCGCTATCGAGGAAATAGCCATCCATCCACGACTGCACCCAGTCGCCGTCGAGACCGGCGGTGAGGGTCGAGCGCCGCGGCGCTGCTGCGGCAGCGCCAGCGGCAGCAGCGCCGCCGCCGCCGCCACCGCCGCCGCCGGGGCTCGGCAGCGGCAGCGGCTGCATGGCCGCGTCGCCTGCGCCGGCGGCGCCGCCCTCCGCCTGCAGCGTGTTGATCGCCGTGAGCAGCGACGTGCGCAGCGCCGCGGAGGCCAGGCCCGAGTCGATGAGGCTGCCGCCGCGCCACTGCCGCGGCGCCTGCGCGCCGCCGCTGTCGCCGCCGCCGCCACTGCTTCCGCCGCCGTACGCATGCGCCTCGGCGGCATCGGGGTTGCCGCGCTGGCGCTTGTGCGGCGGGCCCGCGGCCGCGTCCGCCGCGATGCCGTCGCCGCCGCCGCCGCCCGGCAGGTCGAGCTCCGCGCTGCGCAGCAGCTCGGCGAGGCTGTTGCGGCGCAGCGCGCTGTGGCGGCGCTGCTCCTGCACGGCGACGTGGCTGAGGCGGCGCAGCGGCGCCTCCGCGGGTGGGAAGCCGGAGGTGCCGGACGACGCGGACGAGGCGCTGCGGCTGCGCGTGCCGGCGGCGGCCTGGCGGGAGGGCAGCAGCGTGGCAGCGGCGGCGGCGGACGGCGCGGCGGCGGTGAGGTGTCAGCGGCGGGGCAGCAGGCGCGCACGGGAGCGTGTGTGAATGGTTGCAGGCTGGGCGGCTTGCGGGGGCCGTCATGCGAGGAGGCGCGGCAGCACAGAAGTTCAAGTTCAACGTGCAACTCAATGCAAGTGGGATGTTGACTTGGCAGTGGGTGAGTTGGTGCTGCGGCAGGCGCAGCATTGCAAGTGCAGGGCTTTTCATAGGAGGGTTAGGGTGGAGGCTACCTGTGTGTGAGCATACAAACCTTCCTGGGCGCAGCAATTCCCCTTAGTCTCCCTTTCTTTGGACCGGCAAGTCACTCAAGAGCAAACTTGAACACCATGCCGCTGCCAACACCTGCAGCGACACGCCCCCAATCCTCCTAGCCCACACTTAATCCTGACTCTACCCTAACCCTCACAACACCAAGCTTCAGCAGCAACGCGCATGCTGAATGTGGCCGACGGACGCTGTTGCAATCCCGCCCTTCACCACAACCAGCACCTGCGCCCCCCAGCGCCGCCCTGCCAGTCTCAAGTGAGACCGCCCGCGCCGCGTCGCGCTTTACACACTTCAACTAAAACTTCAACTTCAACATACACTGTACCTGAGCGTCCCGCAGCTTGTACGCGGCGTCGAGCAGGTGCCCGCCGAACGCGGGGTGGTCGAACACGGCGAGCGCGTCGGCGTCCGCCGCTGCTGCCGCCGCCGCCGCCTCCGCCGGGCAGTCGCGGCGCCCCCCCTCCAGAGCCCCCAGCATCGCCGTGAAGCTGTCTGGCCTGTCGTACCCCGCGCCGACCAGCGGCAGCTGATGGCGGGGGTTGTGCAGGGGGTTGTGGACTTGGGGGGGGGGCAGCAGGCCGACGCTGCTGCTGCCGCCGCCGCCGCCATGCGCCACCACCTTGCCCCTGAAGTTGCGCGCGCCGGTCAGGGGGTGTGCGGCGGGCGCGGTGATGCAGCGCCAGGGGAGCGCGCTGCCGCCGGGCGCGGCGGGGTGCTGCTGCGGCGGCGTCGGTTGCGCGGGGTGGCCGCCGGTGGTTCTGCGCAGGTGCAGGGAGTCACACAGCAGTGAGTGAGTGAGTGAGTGGGTGAGTTAGTGATTGAGTGAGCGAGTGAGTGAGTGAGTCAACGAACAGCCTATGGGCACTGGTGAGGTGCAATCGTATGGGAATTGCGCATGTGTTTTATCAACGATGAGTGAGTGCCTAATGGTCAAGTGCTTGATGCCAAGAATCAGGGGCAGCAGAGAGTGAGAACCAAGCGAGAGTGAGTGTTTGAGTTCTGTCAGTGAGCAACCCATGACCGAGTACCTGGTGTCACAATCGCCTAGAAGATGCCATGAATGAAAACTTGCGCATTGGGAGCAACTTGTACACTTTGTGCGTCCCGTTTCAATGACAGCCGGTGCTGAGCTGTGTGCGGTTCGCTCAGGGCACTGAACTAGCATGATTATTGATTTGCCTCGCAGATCGTGATAGCAGGTCACAGAAGCAGTGCTCACGTGGTGGTGCTTTGCAGCCCTGATGAGACCACAAAACCAGCAGCATGCACAGCGCAAGACATGACCATGACATCGTGCTTTGCTGCAGAGTACAGCAGTGCTCACCTTCCGAACAACTTGCTGACCCTTCTGGAGTTGGTCTCCCGCCGCATCTGCACAGCATGCCGGAACAGTCGGCAATGTCACCGTTAGCACAGGTGGTGAATCATGATACTTCAAGTAGAACTTCAAGAGTGGTTGGCAGCGAGACATCGTTCAGTGCAGTGCGCCTCAGCATCAGGCACCTTGGTTGGAGCATACTACATGGGAAATTCTTGCACTGGTCTCGAGTACGCTCTTCAAGTATGAGCCACTAGCGTCAGCAACGGTCAGCGGCAGCGTGCGCCTTGCTGCGTACGCCGCCGCTCCCGCTCGCTGCCGCCGCGAACGCCAACCTCACAACTTGAAGTTGTTGTAACGCACACAGGCATGCATTTGTTGTGTGTTTCAGCAGCAGAGCCGAACAGCACCAGCAGCAGCGCTCGGCAACAGAACCTCAAATGCTATTGTAGCACCTTGTTGGCATTGGCGCAGCACAGCCCCCCCCCCCCGTCACATGACACACAGGCCCCCCCTTCACCCCCAAGAAGCGCCAACAGCGCTCAGCCCACCTGCTCGGCGTCAAACGCGCCGCCGTGGAAGGGGGCGAGCCCCCCCGCCTCCAGGCCAGCGGCGGCGGCAGCAGCGGGCTTCGCGTCCGCCTCGCCGTCGCTGCCGCTGCCGCCGCTGCCGTCGCTGCCGCTGGTGGAGCCGCGCGCCGCTGCAGCGCGCGCCTGGGCGGAGGCGGCTGCGGCGCCGCCCCCGCGCCGCGTGGTCGTGGCGGCGGTGGTGCGCGGGCGCGAGCTGGAGCCGTAGACCTTGTGCTCGTAGCGCGGGGGGCACGGCGGCATCTGGCCGCGGCGCACCTGCTTGAGGAGCTCCGGGTGGCCGCGGCGGAAGTAGGTGTGGATGTAGCAGCCGCTCTCGTTGCCCTTGACGATCTTGGGGGGGGGGGGGGGGGGAGGGGGGAGATGGCGGGGGGGGGGGGGGGTGAGTGCAGGTGCTTGTCCACATGGACGATCCTGATGTGCGGCGTGTGCTGGGACGGTGGTAAACGAGAGAGAAGCAGCGCCGCCGTCATCGCTGCCTGTGTGAGGCCAGCACGCTGTGCAGTAGTGTTGAAGCAACTGCAGGCTTTTGGGTTGACTCGAAGTTCAAATCCTGGATCGAGAGGAGGGTAACTTCAACTGAGCGGTGCACCTTACGGATCCACACTCTCACCTTTCGGAAGCCATAAAGATTGAGCTGCCGTTGGAAGCTGCTGAACTTGTCATGCTTGAAGTACTGGGGTAGTATCTGGTCCTTGAAGGCATTCATCTCCCTGATGCCAAAGGATCGCCCGCTCTGGCTCCATCCAATGATATCAGCGGACTCATTCTCCAGAATGCTGGCCAATATGTGTGGAAAACCAGCCGGGGCCTGGGACAGCGGATCGCCGATATCCAGTCGTCGCGACATCTGATTGCGGCGGAGAGGAAAGCGACAGCAAGTCAGTGCACCAAAAGTCTGCCAAGGGCAGGTTGCTATGAAGCAGTAATAAGAAATTCATGTTGCAGTGAAGACAAGACGTGAGCACCGGATGACCGTGCGTATCTGCGTGCCCGCCCGCATTTTCGACGTAAATGGCGGAGGCGGTGTGGGCGCGCGACGCCGACGCGCACACAAACGCGCGTCGACGGCGTGCAGAGGTATGTCGCGTCGCGGTGTTATTGATCGAAATTCTAACTGCCGCATCGTCTGCTCCCCTTGTGTCTGGCAGCGAGCCTTACCTGCTGTCAAGTAAAAACCGACTTCACTGGCCGGGACCGCTCTCCGTTCGTGCACTTTGAAGCTCACTGTATGCGGCCGTCAACAAATGCGCCTCTTTGTTGCACAGGCACGCCTGTGCGCTGCTGAGCTAGCAAAGTTGTCCCCTGCACTGGGACATCCCAAAGATTACTCTCGGAATTCTTAGGAACGTAACTTCAGCTTCAACCCGATTGGTTTCTTGCGAACCACCGTGTGCAATAGGGCTGTGCACAGTGTGCAATAGAGCTGCGCTCACACAGACACATTTCAGCCTCTCTTGCGCCTTGCTTAGTGCACGTCCTTGTATAAAATCACTGTGTAAAATGGAGCTGAGCCCAATGTTTTTTCCCGCCCATCATGCGAGAAATCTCGCGGCGTCCGATCTTTCCCCTCATTCAATAGCACAGAAGGTAGCAACGTGCCTGGTGCCGCGATGATCATCAGCAGGGGACGAGAACCGCAGCTGCAGCTGCCTCGGTGAGAAACACCCGCACTGTCCTAGGCCCTCCCACACGTGCGTCGTCTACATTCAGAACAGTGAGCAGCGTCTTAAGCACAAGCAAATTAGCAAACTTGGCCAAGCATCTTCCACAGCCGTGCCGTGCCGCAACAGAGAGCGCTGCACATGTACGTCTGCACCGTCACCGACTGGCGTCAGCACGTCTGCATCACGCTGAGGAGGTTGGGCAGGCCACCGTCACGTGAGCTGAAGATTTTTTGCGCAGCCAAATACTGCCTGTTGGTGCAGCAGGCCTACATGTAGACTCCAGAAGATGCCTGGTGTCACATCATTGGGGGGGCAGGCTTTGATGATAAATGTTCATGCACCTCCAGTCGATTCAGACCGTAGGATTCCCTTTTGGTTCTATGTATATCGAAAAGATGTACGCAATGCTCACCACTGCGAAAGTGATCCCGGCACAGCTGTCTGCAAGTGACGCCACCAGCAGCACACCGCACGCTGCTTACAGCCATAGACTTTCCATTTGTTCATGCCGTCATATACCACCAGCACGCAGCCAACAATTCTGCTCACGAATCAGGTAGCTTGCAGCTGAAAGGTGGAGCACACAGAAAGGGGCCAGGCAAGCAACGGCGGGTGTGCTCTGTATGTGCATTTACTTCTTATAATGCCAGGTGTGTTGGCGTGTGAACATGTGCATTGAGCGCTCCTCAACAAAACCCAAGAGAAGGCACGGAACATGCGCGGCGCTTCATCAAACGCGCGCTCGCGCTAACCTCTAGGCCTACCCGTAACTTCAAGCGCTGCGGCTCTGCGCGCGCGCGCCCCGGGCGGCGTGCACCCCCGGACGGTCAACATGAATTGACGGACAACCACAAAGACAAGGAACGAAGCCAAAACTGTGGAGCCACTAAAGGGCTGGCAAGGCGGGGCGAGATGCTAGAAGGCAGACGACGGCGCGGCAGCTGCGTGATCCGCTGCGCGCTGCTGCTGTGCGAGCCCTGCCGGTTGTCCCCTGGGACTCCCCCTCTACATACCCCCCTATGGGGTCAAAATAGGGGGAAGGGGAGGGGCCCAGGGGACAACCCTGACGGCATCTAGGTCTAGCCCCCCCGCCTCTCTCAACCCTCCACGAGGAAGTTAAACAGCTGTTCGTCGAGTGTGTCGTCCTCCCACTGCCATTCGGACGTGTGCAACGCCGCCATTACATCGGCACCGCCAGGATTGGGGCCGGCAGCGCTGCTGCCGCCGCCGCCGCCGGCCGCGCCGCCGCCGCCGCCGGTGCCAGGCGCTGCTGCCGCTGAGCTGCCAAGCAGTGGGGGTGAATAAACCTGCATTCGTGCAGTGTGCATAGGCAAATAAAGATACTGTGGTGATGCCGCAGAACATGACGTGTCAGGGATGGTTCAGGCTTTGAAACTTGCACAGTAAGTGGTGAGGCCCTTGCAACAAGCGGGGTGCCTCGTGCCGTTGGTGAGCCCTGCACACTGATATGGATTGTGCACTGTCAGCTATGCGAGAAGGCGCTGTGTTGTGATGATGATGCCGATGCCGCAGAGCAAAGTACGAGTCAGGCATCATGCGTCAGGCAGTGCACTGCGCACGCCCGCGTCAGGCGTTGAAACTTGCCGAGTCAGTGATCAGGCCCTAGGGGCTGGGCCGTGGTGCCTGGTGGTGCCGATGAGCACTGCGCATTTGGCACTGTTGGCTCCGTCACCACTTGAACTTGGAGCATGGTGCTGCGCAAGCACAGCATCAAACTCCGCGCATACCATGGCACCGTTGCCTGTACGTGCTTTGACACCTGAAGAGCTTGACACCTGAATAAATGGGGTCGTGGTTTGCTGTTGAACTCAAGTCATTCAAAAGGCGAAAAGCCTTGCACAGCCCAGCGCCCATTTCCAGCAGCCCGAGCCAACCCCCTGCCAGCCTATGCCATTCGGTGCTGAGACCTATGCCAGTCAATGCCTTCCTACATGTACACATGAGTGGACTCATGTCAAGATCGCCCGCTTGTCGTGCCCCTGCCACTTGGTTTCATGGCAACCCACCCTCACACGTCCCAGAGCACAGGCGTTAGGTTCACAGCCAGAAATACGAAGAAGTGGCACATTATCATCATGGCGACAAGAATCTGGAGCGCAGCGAAGCTCTGGGTGTGGCGCTCAAAACTCTATCTGCAGCCGCATTAAGTCCCGCTACCTTGAAGCAGGTGGAACGCAATGCCGAGGCTAGCACAATGGCTTCCGCGGATTCAGCCGTGGCAGCCGTCTGCTCCGTGTGTGACACTGAAGCCTCTGTGGCGGTCATGGCATCCTGTTTTCCCCTGCTATCCGGCAGCGGGACTTGCGGCGGCCACAGATGGAGTCGTGGACGCCTCTTACCTGAGCTTGGCTATCACAGCTTTTGAAAAGCGACAAAGTATCTCATCAACACATGCACAGTTGCGCCTCACCTGAGACGCCCCCTTGGGGTCCCACGAGAGCCCCAGCTCCCCCCCCCCCCCCGCCGCCGCCGCCGCCGCGCCGCCGCCGCTGCCCGCCGCCGCCCCCTCCTCCCCCCCCGCCGCGCCGCCGCTGCTGCCGCCGCGCGCAGCGCCGTCCAGCAGCAGCACGCCGCCCTCCTGCGGCGGCAGCGCCATGGTTGAAGTTGAAGTCGAGTCCCTGCGCGGCGCGCTCGCGGGCGACCCGTGCAGCTGCAGCTGGTCGTGCTGGCGCAGCAGCATCTGGCGGTGCATGTCCATGTGGCCGCGCATCTCCATCTTGAGCGCGAGCTCCGGCGGCAGCGCGCGCTGCGGCGCGTCATAGGGCGCGGCGGCGGCAGCGGCGGGCGCTGCGGCGGCGGCGCTGCGCGAGCGAAGCAGCGTACGGGCGCAAGGGAGAGCGCTGTTAGCGTTTGCAGTCGATCGCTGTGTGCTGAGGGTAGAATCGCAGTAGTCATGCATCAGACCGCGATGCTTCTAGCAGGGGCTTCGCGATCATGGCTGTGTGTGGGACAAAATCAGCAGTCTCCCGGACCCTCAAACTTCAATCAGGGGCATCAGACGTATTGCAGAGAGAGGGCCGGTAGAGGGTGACGATTGTTCAAATGCGATCTGTGTGTCTGCGGCCCGACGGCTAGCACAATCCCTGAGCCCCAAACCATCAACATCCCCCATCCCGCCGCATACTAGTATGACAATACTGACCTGGCTATCAACCCATCAAGCGGCAGCGCGCCCGCCCGCAACCAGTTCGGAGCACCGTCGCCAAGCCCCGCTGCTGCTGCTGCCGCCGCCGCCGCGGCCGCAGGCGCCGACAGCAGCGGCGGCGGCAGGCGCGCGGGTAGCTGCGCCGCCTCAGGGTCGTAGTCAGCGAGCGCTTGCGCCGCGTTCGTCAGGATGAGGCCGCGGTGAGCGTGCGTGTCGAGGTTGGCGTAGGGCGCCAGAGCGCTGCTGCTGCCGCTGCCGTTGCCGTACGGCATGCCCATGTCGGACACCTGCGTATGCGCACGCCGTGTACACATGTATGTATGACGTACAGTTTGAATGACGTACGCGAGTGCACAGAATGGGCAAAACGTCACGTGTGCATCATAGCCCTGCCGCTTTGTATGCTGGGTGAGAGGCAGGCAGTGAAAGTGCGGCGCTGGTGGCGGGCCGATGTGCAGTGTCGGCGGGGTTTGTGCACCATTACTGCCGCCGTTACAATGTGCGCGTGGAACACTTGATTAAAGCGAAGAGGTCCCAAGATACAAGCAGGCGTTGGCGTCAGCTGCGGCATGCACGTCTAGCAAACTAAGTGCCATGCTCGGCTGGGTGATGTTACATTGCAGCGATTGCTGACTGTATCAGACAAGCCAACAACATGCACGAATGTCTCCCATTGGCTCCTAACGCACTTGCTTGGGCAACCCCCACAAAACAGCTGACCAAGCCTCACTCACTTCATTGCTGCACGACGCAAATGCTCTCTACGGGAACCTGTGTAAGCTTGGAAGCAGTCACAGCATATGTATTGCAAACCTCCAGAGCTGAAGATGCAAAGCTTTCCACACTCGTCACACACAAGTTAACTTATTTAGTACTCGCGCATTGCCAAGAGAGCAGTCGCACAGAATGCGACCTCACCTTGTTCATCATGACCTCCTGCAGCCGCCTCTGGTTCTCCATGGCCCTGGACAGCGCCTGCTGGATGCTAGCCTGCACCTGCACGCACTGCGCCACCAGCTCCACATTGCGCCTCAGCTGCCCGCCATCTAGCCAATTTATCAGCCTCTGCACGCCCTCCGGTATGGCCAGAACGTCCCTCCGACCATCGCCCACGCCATCTCTGCTGTTGGCTGTGGCCGCTGCCAGGGCGTCCTCGCCGCCGCCACCAAAATCTCCTAAGGCGCCTGCGTAATGGTCGCCTTCTCCCGGCATATCGCTGCTGCCCCCATTGCTGGCCTTCCGCATCTGGTACCTGAAGTTCCTCATCTTCTGCAGAGTGGACTTGATGCGAATGGCAGTTCCTCCCTGAGATTCGGCATCTGGGAGCAGACTGGCGATGGCTCGGGGATCAGCGCTCTTGAGGCCCACATCAAATACTGCTGCAATGAAGTCCCTGTGCAGCTCCTCGGGCCAGATGAACCTCTTCTTGGGCCTGGCTTGGCTGCCACCTCCTCCGCCTCGAGCCGATGCCCGAGTCGATGTGTAGCTTGGGCTGTCGCTGTACTCGCTGTCATAGCCAGCTGCTGCTGAAGCTGAGCCCACCATTCTGCCTCTAGCATCTCTCTTGGATCCGACCATGCCGCCGGTGTCCGGGTTGCTTCTCTCACAGCTAGCGCAGCATGCACTTCGCGGAGATCCCGGCTTGACGAGTTGACCCTCTGGTGAGCACTCCTGGGCGCTGCTGAAGCGGTTGCAGCAATCAGCTTGCTTTGCAATCAGGTAGCAGAGCTGCGATCAGAGCAGCGAGGGTCACAGCGGCCAGCGACAGCCCAACCTGCCGGCTCCCAGATTCAAACTCATGCGAATCTACTAATAGAGCGTTTCCGGAGGACACAATCTAAACAGTTTTGTCCGAGTCATCAGGCATCAAGGGTCAAAGGCTTTTAAAAACGGAGCGCTAGCAATGGTTTCTTGTGCCGCTACTTTTGTTTTCAATAAAATACAAACGCCTTTGCTTTGCGTCGCTCAACACGGCAGGGAACGCGTACAGGAGGTAAAGCGTCCCACCTCCTGCGAGTGATTCTCATTCGCACACCTTGGAGTATATATATGCGTCAGGGTCATTGGTCAGAGCGGGGGGGAGCGCGCGAGCGCGGCAACCTTCTTATGCCGCTACCTTTGTTTACAAACAAATATAAACGCCTTTGCCTTGCGTCGCTCAACAGGGCAGGGAATGCGTACAGGAGGAAAAGCGCCCAGCCTCCCGCGAGTGACTCTCATTCAGACACCTTTGGGTATGCGCGTCAGCATACTTGGCACTCTGCATGTGGGAAACATGCAAACATGTAAAGGCATGACGCAGCGCTGCATGTCGCACAGCTGTTTCACAACAGAGCTTAAGCTCAAAGCGGCTTGACCACACTCGAGCTAATGCCAATGTCATTGCCATGGCGTCTCCGCAGGCCGCATTGCACACCACAGCAACACAAAGTCGAAACACAAAAACCCCACTCAACCACAATGGAGAGGAAAGAAAGCGTTTTCAAAAACAAAAAATATGGCAGGGCACAGGTGGGCGGTACTGAACCGCTGTAGCCATGTCTGCATCTGTAAACTCCTACTCTCACCGCGTGTAATTTCCTACTCACACCACCTGGTGCCCACAGACAGTAAAGACTACCGTGCTCTGAACAGTGCAATGCGCATCGCGCACCCTGTTCCACTCCCACAATACCGCGACACGATGCCGCAACGAATGACAGACGAGCCTGAAGGTTTGGCTGGTGTGGAGGGGGACGTCCTGGATACCCGCAGGTAGCAAAAACGTGCACGCGTCAGTGGCGCGCGCGCGGCGCCTGTGGTGAAAGTACCCGTACGTAGGCAGCGTTGGATGCGCACTTGCGGCGGAACCGACGGCTGCGGGCGGAATAAAGCGTGCGGGAGCCATGCTGCAAGCGCACGTGGAAGGAGTGTCACTGCTCAGCTTCCGTGGGCAGCGCCTCAAACCTGCGCAAGCAGCAGCAGCAATGACAATTCGTCATGGATCAGCATCTGCGTGTTAGGCATGGCTCCAGTTCTGAGCAAGCGGGCGACGGGCAGATTCCGAACAGTGCGTGCTGCCGCACAACGCGTTTCGTCATCTGGCGCAACTACAAATGCAACCAGCAGCGCGGCACGCTGCTTTCGCCTGCCAGCCAGGCCTGGCCTTCACTCAACAGCAGCAGCATTGCGGTGAGTGGACAGCGATCAGCGCCAGGGCACCAGCGGCACAGCAAGTGCGAGCTCTGTCCCTCGATATAGGATAGACGCCCAAGCACCATCATGTGCAAACAACAGCTTCGAGAGGTCTGTGACAAGCTGCTAAGCTGACCAAGTAGGGGCATTTTGTGGTGACCGCCGCACTGTTGCATCTGTTGCAGCAGCACTCGAGCGTTATTGCGCCATCAGCGGTGTTGCAACGGCGTCGAACGACGCGCGATGAGCACTGCCGACCCAGATGCGGTGCAGCGTTGAATTCGGACAGTATCAATCACACAAGCTGCTGACCAAATGGCGCGCTCCGCTGCACGCGGCAGCACACGCTGCGCCGCAGCACCGGCTCACTGGCATCACGCGGCCATCACAGGGGGGGGGGGGGGCGCAAGGGCTGCTAAGAGAGACGAGCGTGTACGCCTGCTGCATGCGCACCGAAGGCGTGCGCGCGACCGAACAGGTGAGCTGCGGCGCAGCAACCGCGGGCGGACACCATCATGCAGCCTAGCCCTAGTCCCTGTCCCCAACCCTAGCCCTAAGCCTCAACCCTCACTAACGTAACCCTCTCCCAGACCCTAACACTCATCCTCAACTCCAACTTACCAACATCACCATGATCGGTGCTGCTGCTGCTGCTGCTGCGCGACTTACTAGTGGTGGCCCGGTGTCCAGATGCAGCGCGCAGTTGAGCTGTGCTGCTGCTGCTGCTGATTCTTACCAATCGGCGCGCTGGCAACGCTTGGCCGCGACCACGGCGGCGGCAACGGCGAGCGCTGCCGCCAACGGCGAGCACGGCCTCGCCTTCATTCCCAACCCCAACCCTAACCCTCCACCCTTACTGACGCAACCCTCTCCCCAACCCTAACCCACATCCTCACCCCTAACTAACCAACACAACCCCCTCTTTCTTTCCCGTCCGTGCGCTGGCGGCGCTAGGCCACGATTGTGGCGGCGGCGACGGCGAGCGCTGCCGCAAGCGCAGCCAGCACGGCCTAGCCCTCATTGCTGTCCCCAACCCTAACGCTCCACCCTCACCGACGCAACCCTCTTCCTACCCCTAACCCACATCCTCACCCCTAACTGACCAGCACAACCCCTTATTTCTTACCCGTCCGCGCGCTGGCGGCGCTTGGCGGCGACCGCGACGGCGGCGACGGCGAGCATTGCTGCGAGCGCGGCCAGCACGGCGATGTGCGACGTGCGCAGTCCGCCGCCGTCCGGCGTCAGCTCCGCGTAGATGCTGTTGGGCATGTCGTTGTTCTTGCTGCGCCCCTCGAAGGCGTCGCATGCGTGGATGACGCGCAGGTCCTGCGGCGCACGAGGGGGAGTCGGGGTCGGAGTCAGCGAGTCGCCAAAGGGATGTGCCTCGTACAAGCTCAGTCCGCATCATGTGAGGAGTGGTAGTGAAAAGTACAAGCTCATGGCGCGTGAGATGCTCATGAATAGCCGTGGTAATAATGGCAGTGTAACAGTGCGGCAGGCACCGGCGACGTTCGTCAGCTGTGGTGTAGACGCAAGCGCAGCGTGGAGGCACACAGAGTTTGCGGTCGATCGCTCAAGCGGGCACATGTGTAATGGAGGCGCAGTGCTGATTCAGACGCTCGCAACGGCGCTGGCGTCGCAGGCGCATGACCATCGCTCGTCCTACATGAGACCCCAAGCTCGCGCAGCCTCCGCAGCAAATGGCCGGGTGTGCGAAGATATCGGGAGGAAATGCCACACGGTGGGAGAGTATTCTACACAACATGACACCCATACTTGCACAAAAGCATATGGGCATATTCCAAAGTGCATCATCGTGAAGTCACACGACACGTAGATTTGTGCTATGAGCTTTGATATCAATCACCTGGGCTTTTTCGCGCCCTGAGCGAGAATATATGTATAAATATAAGTACATACCTTGTCGAGGTTGGCGACGGTGCGAGGAAAGTAGCCCAGCTCCGTGGCCTTAATGTAGCTCCAGCGAGGCTCCAGCTCGGACCTGCGGGTGCAGTGACAGTGCTCAATTTGTTCAGTTGAGAACTGTGAGTGATGCGAGAGGGTGCCACACGGCGCCATCTATTGTATAGCAATACACTCGTGGCCTTGCTGATACTGAGCACTGAGTCATGGAGTCATGCGGCAAGGTGCCACACTGCACTGTCAATCGTGAAGCACTACTCTTAGCCTTGGACAGCGAGGCTGCCCATGGCACTGTCAATCGTGCAGCAATACACTTGTAGCCTTAGACAGCAAGGCTCTTGTGCACTTGCAGAATGGCTCCAGAGGCGCCGAGGGACCTGGCGACGGTTTGCAGTCACTTGCTGGTCTTCTGGCGGACAAGGATGCAACAGATGCATGTAGGAGCTGTCATGCGCAGTGTGGGGGTGGTTGCGGCACCTGTAGATTCACAGTGTTGACGTCTTACTGAGCCCCAGGGGGTAGAGGGTAGGGGGGGGAGGGGGGGGGGGGGGCAGGGATCAGTACGAGAGTAAAGCCTGTTTGTTACAGCATTGCTGCCAGAATTGGGCTCCAAAGCAGGGCGCGGGCGGCGCAGGACTACTTGGCCACTGACTTGAGTGGTTATTTGGCCAGACTGGGTTTTCATGATTGTTGGTTTGAAAAGTGGTTTGCTTGAGTGGCCAGTAGTCTCAGGCAAAGTGCTGGACGCGCTTTTTGGTAGGCCTTGTGATGTTTTAACTTCAAATATCACAGCCGTCATGACTGCTGCCGCTGCCTGGCCCCGCGTCACTCACTTGAAGTTCCAGAAGGCCCAGCCGTGCACGGCCTCGAACGCGTGCAGCTTGGCGCGCGAGAGGTCCTTCATGAACATGTTCTCGTTGTGCCAGCGGCGGTCTATCGGGCACATGCCGTACGACGGTGTGGAGCTCCCCGTGCCAAAGGGCCCCTGCAGCGGAGGCGCAGGCGCACATGTGTTGAGCACTGCTACAGGGTGCGGTACGGCGATACGTCGCCGAGGGTACGAGTAAGCGGAAGGGCAAATGTGATTGCAATTGCCGGAGCGAGCGCGAGCTGCTGCATTTGCCATCACAGGCTCGCCCATTTGCAACCGCGGCTGTGCCGAAAGGACCCTGCGACAGCGGCACGAATGCACAACCGGTGAGCGCTGCTATGCGGCACGGTACAGTGATGCGCCGGCCAGCGTTGCGGTTAGGAAAGTGGGGGGGGTTGGCAACTGTGACTGCAAGCACGGCGTGAGCAAAGGTCATTGGACTGCGCACGCCGCCACGGCACCGTCGCCCATGGCTGGTGGTTGGCGGTGGACCTTTAACATTAGCCCAATGTGAGGCTTAGGCTTTGGCAGCATGATGTTTGTAAGGGACGCTGGCCCCTGCGCGGACTAGCGCCATCGCGGAGTGCTGACCGTGTCTGCGCAGGACAAGCACGCGCGAGCCGCATCGACGACATTGGAGCACGTAATGCCCTAAGCTGAATGCCTCTACAATCTACCCACGATAGTTATTCAACAAATGGCCCGTAGCGCTCATTTTCTCTCTGCAAGGGGCTGCAACCGTGAAACAACGCTCACTTGAGGGGGGGAGTTAGGGTTGACGGGGGCCCCCGGAATGACGCCCGCGCCCGTGTAGGGGAGGGGGCAGGGCGTGTAGGTGCACTGCACGCGGGGGAAGCCCGGCAGGTTGTCCTGTGGCGGGGGAGGGGGAAGGAAGGGGGGGGGGGGGGGCGATTATCAGGTCACACATAGCGGTAACATAGGGCGTGTAGGTGCACTGCACGCGGGGGAAGCCCGGCAGGTTGTCCTGTGGCGGGGGAGGGGGAAGGAGGGGGGAGGAAGGGAGGGGGGGGGGGCGATTATCAGGTCACCCATAGCGGTAACATTCCGTGGTGTGAGGCAACGGCCCAATCCTAACCCGACTTCAACGAGAACTGCTCCCTTGCGCTATGTGCTCAGTGGTGGAGGCTGCAGGGCGTATGGAATAGGCAAGCTACAATGCCATTCGTGCGGCGCTGGCGAGTCAGCATTGCCATTGCGGGCATTAGTGTAGCTCTCGCAAGGTCTCACGTCTAGCACTGTGCAATGACGCGCTGCGTGTGTGTCCGTCACTTGACAGTGTCTGCACAAGTCCCCGCTTCCCAATACTCTGACACACTAGGCCAGCCCTTTCTAGTCTGTCATCAACGCCAAACATGATACCACCGCAGTGTGACACAGATACCAAACAGTTTCGCAGCCGCTGCATGCGAGCGTGCCCCGATCACAGTGTGCGGGGCATGACAATATGTGCCACGGACTGCAACACCGTGCCACACCGAGTGTGAACGGGCCGCATGCGCGTGGCGGTCACGCGTCTCCAGACTATACTCGCAGAGCTAGGGCTAGCGTGATGTGAGGTTGGCATTAAGGATTAGGGTCATGCACAAAGCGGCGGTAAGGGAAGAGACGAGGCCACATGGCTCAGCCGCACGGCGTCTTCTTTGCGAGTACTTCGAAGCTTGGAGCGCGTTCCGAGGTGCATCGAGCAAGGCGACTGGCACACACACACACACAAACACACACACACACACTTGATTCATGAATGAACATACATTAATGCAGTCGACATGCCACTCACATTGAATCCGTTGAGCCACATCTGGCGGCGGCACAGGGAGACAGCAAAGGCAGCGGAGGCAGCAGTGCACATGTCAGCAGGTGTTTGGCGCGACGCATAGGTTGGTTACGGATCGTCACAGGGACGGTGGCACGCGCAGCAGCGCTGCTTCTGGCGGCCAAGTTGAGCGCTCGAGAGCAACTGTGGGCGATGACCTAAGGAGGCAGGTGGCTTACTACAGCTGGTAGTTTTCCAATGACGCGGCAGTGAGCGCTGTGCACAAACATGCATGCCGTGATGAAATGCAGATCTGTTAACGGCACAGCAACGCTCAGCGTCGGACTGGCAATCGCTGCACTGACACCCTGACACACGACTCGGGGCGAATGGCGTTTCTAGCAGCTCACTTCACTAAGTTGAAGCAGGGCATGTATGCAGCTCAGAGGCCCAGTGCGCTAGGCTTCAAACTATGGCATGAGGGGCTGTGGAGAGTATGAGCCAGCAATGCATGACACGTCAATGAGGGTCACAATCATGGGACCTGCTGCACGAGCGGCAGAGCTCTAATTTGCCCCACGTCAAATTTTTGAGCATCGCCGACAGCTAGGTATTGCTGCGGGAGACAGGCAGCAAGGGCGCATGCAGCGCGGATCTTGACAGCAGTCTCCAAGCGTATTCTGCACGCTGGGTTGGCGTGCACACATGTACCAACTCAATGCTGCGACACACAAAGTTCCAGCATCAGCGGCAGCACGGGAACCGTTGGCACAAAACTCGTCTCACAGAGACAGTCACATGCACAGCAGCGCTCAGCAATGTATGTAGGCCACATACCGCGCAGTTGTCGGTGGCCAGGCTGTACTCGCCGACCACAACGGGCATGCCCTTCTTCTCCATCGCTACCAGCGCCTGGGAGGGACAGAATCGGATTCAGCGGCAGAGCGAAAGCGACAGTCAAGTGGCAGTGCCGACAGAGTCGGAATCCAAGTCAGCGGCAGAGCATCGACAGCATCCGCCAGCGTGCACGGCAGCGCATCATGGGCGACGAGTCAGCAGCAGGTCAGCAATTGCAAAAGGGTTGTTGTGTTTCTAAGGTGCGATACTTTCCGTTTGAAGCTCCTGGCAGTTTGGAACTGAGGGTCGATTGGGCCAAAACAAGCGACACTAGCCTGCCAACTCTTCAAGCGCATTCTTGCATTCTAATCATGACCACTGTAAGAGATTCTACTTGCAAGCACAAGTGTAGAGCCACGAGATCTACTTGCCAGCTGCAACATAACAGACGATATCGATTTCCCGGCCGCAACACAACAGATGCCTCAGTTCGTTTACATCACACGCATTGCAGCCGCGGCACAGACCGACCACTCACGTTCTTCACGTCGCAGGCATACGAGAGGTAGGACGCCTGGGGCATAGGGTCCAACCAGGCGTGGTAGATGTGGGTGTCCAGCCCAATGTTGGGGCAGTTGAGCTGCGCGTTGAAGGGGGGTTACGGTGGTTGCATCAGGGCTAGGGCTAGGTCATTGAGGCACACTAAGGCTAGGGTAAGGTCATCGAGGCGCCAGCAAAAGCATGCATCACAGCGGTGGCGGTTGGTGCACAACGTTCAGCTGGTGCTGCGACGACAAAAGCAGCCCAACAAGGCCGCGGTAAGTGCGGCAGCGGTGATGCAAACTGTCTCAAACCGACGGCCAACTCACCATGAAGTCCCCCCAGATGTTGACGTCGAACATGAAGGCGTCGTGCATGAGGAAAAGCCACTGCGGGACTGTCTCACGCACAATCTGATAGCCCTCCCAGTAGAACTGCCGGGGGGGGGGGGGGGGGCAGGAGGCGCGTGAGCATCAAGCGATGAGCACAATTTCAACTTTAAGCCAGACAATGCTGCAGACGCTCACTGCGTGCTGTTTTCTAACACACATGACACACTGCTGCGGTCACTTGCGTTTCTCCCTGACAGAGTATGATGGAGTTGCCATAGCAGGCGCTCTCAAGATTGGCGAGTGGCGCATCAGCACACACCTACCGGGCAGTAGTCCGTATGGCTTCACATTCTAAATGAATACCGTGGCTTCATTTTCGCTGATTCTCAGCGCCGTGTTTCAGCAATGTTTTTTCAACGACACTATTTTGAACATGCTTCTCTGAGGTACTTCCAAGGACTTCTGCAGCTGACAGCTGGGCTCCTGTGAAACTCGAGCGCTGCGGCGGCGTTAAAGAAGACTTCTGACACGGCCCGGACCACATGCAGCAGCAGCTGCTTTACCGCGAGCGAAGAGGGTGCGCTTGAAGTTCACGGCAAGCCGCTGCATCGCAAGAGCGAAGAGCGTAAATGTGAAGGTCACGACAAGACATGCCGGTCAACGTAGCTGTTAAGAAAGAAGGCCGAAACTGCCGTAACCGCCGTGGCCGCCGGCTCACCTCCTTGAGCCACTTGACGGGCGTGAACTGCCACGGCTCGTTGACGGGCTCGATGCCGATGACGGACGGCACAAACTTGTACATGTCGACCATGATGCGGATGACGTCGAGCGTGTGCTGCAGGTGCGCCTCGTTCTTGTCCACGTACGTCGCCGTGTGCGGGTCGAACGTGCCCATCCAATTGGCGGAGCGGTACGGCCAGTGCACAAAGGTCGCGGCGCCCGCCACCTGCACAGGGGGGGGCGGGGGGGGGGGGGGGGGGGGGCGCGTTGCAGCAGCAGCAGCGATCAGTAAGCATTAGCAGTGCCCATCCACGACGCGGAACGGTACAGCCAGTGCACAAAGGTCGCCGCGCCCGCCACCTGCGGCGGCGGCAGCAGCAGCAGCTGCAGCAGCAGCGCGTAATGAGCAACAACTGGCAACAGTGCCCGTCCATGACGCAGAGCGGTACGGCCAGTGCACACAGGTGGCGGCGCCCGCCACCTGCGTGTGCCGAGGGGGAGGGGGGGGGGGGGGGGGTTCGCGCCAGCAGCGGCAGCGATCAGTAAGCAACAGCCAGGTGGCAGCAGTGCCCATCTATGATGCGCATTGGTACAGCCAGTGCACAAAAGTCGCGGGCCCCGCCACCAGCACGGGGGGGGGGGGGCGTTGCAGCAGCAGCAGCAGCAGTGCTCAGTCATGAACAGCAGCTGGCAGCAGCACCCATGGACTGGGACAGCTGAGCGCGTGAACTGTGAGCTGAGCACTGCACGCCCTACAAGCACTTAGCACTTATTGACACACAGGCGTACTGGTCGTAATGCACAAGTTTGCGCAGCAGCTCATCGAGGCCATCGCACGTTACACATGCTCCAGAGGCGATGTTGAGAGTTGTGCACCAACTGTTTCATCAAACAGCGAATCGCACATGAGCGACTGGCGAGTAGGATAAGGTTTAGCGCGCCGTACCTTTGTGGAACTGAATGTGGTCCACTCCAAGTTGAGCGACCGCCCGCTGTTGTCAAAGCCGTTCTGGCTACCCTGTGAATATGGGCGCAGCGCACACCGGGGGGGGGGGGAGAGGGGGACGCGAGGCTCAGCACTGCCGCTGACGAAGTTCAATTGCTGTTAAAGTACCGCTGTTGAAGAATGAGTCGCGCAGTCGAACCGGCATGGCAGAGCCGGCGCGCTCGGCTGATGCTGGCATGCACTTGAGCGCAGCATAGGAGCACCGTCGATTTATTGTGATGAGTGCCCTTGGGCGCCCTTGACAAGTGCGCACAGCAGCGCCGTGAACAAGAGACGCCAATACCTCAAGGGTATGTAGAGTATGCTGACAAAACAGGGACCAGTGCCTGATGATATCTGCAGCAGTGACCGTAGTGCCACAGCATCGTAGCGGCGTGCTGCAGAGCCCTTGAACGGCGAGCGCTGCCTGCTGCCCCTTCAGAGATGCTTTCAGAAGCGTGCACTGCGGGGCACACTTCAACAGAAGCACCACCACGTACTTTAAAGTACGTCAAACCTTTGCGGTGAGCTCTCGACCGCGCGCAGCACAGAGCAATGGGCAGTCCGCAGCAGAACACGCAACATACATGCCCTTGGTAGAGTTTCCATTTTGTTGGCGGTGCTATATTAGAACCGCATGGAATGCAGCACTGTGAATGAGCCTTACTGGCGTTGCAGAAGTAGCTGCCAGTTTGACACGTTTGTGGAACTTTCACGCACCTGCACAGCGTGGATGTCCAGGAGGATGCCGATGTTGTAGTGGTGGGCGAGCCAAAACAGGCGCTCCACCTGAGCGCAATGCCGTAGCACACAAGGAGGGGAAGGAGTAAGCAAAGCACTTTGCACCTCACTGTCAAAGTTTGGCTAGATCGCACCTAGCGACGTGCGGTTTTGAAGGTGCATTCTCGGCATTGTCTGGCTGAAGCAGGTAGCTGATCAGAGGAGGCGCAGACCCTGCAGACGTCCTTTACCGACACAGCGAACAGCACTGAGATGAGGGTCGACAGGCAGATGCGATGCAATGCGTTGGATTCAGGGTTGAGTGTCGTAGATGACAACGATGGATCAGCAGTAACTGGTTCACAAGGTTTGTGAAGCATAGACTTCTGGCTGTGCCAGACATCAGCAGTAGGGGCCGGTGCTTACAATATTTGGCACAGAACTGTGGCATTGTGTTTGCTACAATCAATCATCGGCCAGCGCGGCAGGTGCCGTCTTGTGTGCCGGGGATCACCAGAAATTGTTGCATGACTGACCGAACCGCAAGCGACGAGAGTGCTAACGTTGACGCCAGAAGCAAGGTCGTTGTCAAAAGGCATCTGGTGTCAACTTCAATGACAGCCTACTTCAAGACAAGATTAGAAGAAAGACATTGCGGCCGTCGCCCATGCAGTGCTCAACTCATTATAGCAGTACACGTGCATCCAACACAGGCGAAAGAGCGCATTGCAGCCAACCAGCGCGTGCGCGCAAGTGGTGACCAGGAAGCCAATGTGCATTCGCGCAGAGTCGTGCCAATGAGCAGCGGAGCGTTACCTGCTCCAGAGCGCCGTCTGTGCAGCCAACGTACGGCCCGTAGGGCTTGTACATCCAGTCGCCCACCGGCAACCTGCACAGTGGAGCATTGCAGGACGGCAGCATGGTGCGCATTTATTGCTCAGAAATGCAACGAGAGTAGCTTTGTCGCTCCATTCAGTAATAGGCGCTGCGATGAGTGGCTAGAAATTGGCAAGAAGCAGCCAGAAGTATCCCAGAGTTTTCTGTTTACGCTTGGATGCCTGCTGCTATAGGCACCTCAACTTGCATGGCCTTCATACCCTCACTGCCGTGCCTCAGATGACTTCAATGCACTGCAGGCACTGCATCTGTTGACGTGATGCGCACCTCATCTGATTACTTTAACTTGAAGTTAATGTGACACACACATACAAATACACATGCACACACATACGCATTCGATTGATGCTCTGCTACACACTGCTTGCAGAATGAAATGAAGGTAGGGTTTGTGTCCGTGCACATGTAATGGCTTGACTGTAGAAGGGCTGCTTGAAGTGTAGGTTATTCCGCCAGGCTCACCTGATGGTGTTGATGCCCATGGTCGCCAGCTGCTCCGCGACGAACGGCAACAACCCAGCAAACACGCGCAGCAGGCAGTCAGAACGGATGCATGCTCAAGTGTTGCGGGAGAGCGTGGGACAGCTAGCGCTCCATATACTGCCACAGCCGCTTATGTACAGCACCCCCAAAAGCTACTTGAAGTTTGTTGTTTTACGTGGAACAAGCATCAAAAGTCGCTAGCTGCTCCGCGACGAACGGCAACAACGCAGCAAACGTTGCGCAGGAGGCAGTCAGTACGGGTGCATGCACAAGTGTTGTGGGAGAGCATGGGACAGCTAGCGCCCCACAGACGCGTACAGCACCCTAAATCAGCTACATAAAAGTTTGTACTTGAGGGTTTTCTTGTTGTGAACCTTGAAGTTTGTGGCACTGCTACATGCATCACACACTGTATGACTAGACGGAGCTCATCGAAGTTCAACGTGCCGTTGAACTTCACGCTTGCGTTTGCATTTTGTTTTGTGACACTTGAAGTTTGTGGAACTACATGCATCACACACTGTGTGACTAGACAGAGCTTACGCTGACGTTTGCATTGCAGAAGAATTTTGCGACTGTTTGCACATTGTGGCGGGGCGTCCACGCATCATGCTCGCGGCATGTGTGATGGTCGAGATGCCTACCACCCACTTGACATTACGTTCAGGATGATACATTCAGGGAATGCCTCATTGCTAGCTCAGTCCAACGACGTTAATGCCGTCAGTTGCACACAGTTTTGTGGTGAAGGCTTCAAAGTGAACTGGCGCTGGCCGCAGCTTGAATGATGTGCGTGCAAGCAGCGCTTGCCCAGTCCCTCATGAACATGCTGTTGAAGTTATTCGCGTTCATGACTGATGATGAAACAGGAGAAGTGTTCTGTGTGATACGTGACGCGCGTATACAGTGAATTTGATCAAGCTAACATTTGAGTACACGGCTCACAGTCCTCAACACAGTTTTTCTCCTGCATTTGCACCAGCAGCCAGTCCCTAGAGTACACACACAGTACATAGAGCAAGCCCGTGAACTGCCTGTGAACTGCTGTGAACCCGAAGGGCTCGCGGTCTCAATGCTGGCGGGCACTGCTTTCTCAACAGCACCCCACTCATGCAATGCTAAGCACATGTGCGAATAAGCCTGGCTGACCATATGGCCGATTCATACCAGCTTGTAACAGCTCTCCCTGACGTAGCCTAAGTCTGGTGCTGCCACCGCCACTGCTGCTGCACAACCCTGCTGTCCTACAATCTCTCTAAAATCCAATAGCATCAGGCGAGGCAGTACACATGCGGGCTGCAGCTGACAGCGGGGACATGATTGCTTCGGCCGAGGCTACTGACAGAGGGCTCAAGAGCATTTCAAACGGAGGCAGACCGCAACATGTTTTGTATGTTTCATGTTCACGTTATTGTAGGTACATGAGTAGTGGGGTATGATGGGGGTATATGTAGGTTAAGCGAGGGGCGCACCTGAGCAATGTCCGTCTCCGTCACCCACGAGTCCCAGTGCGCCCTCAGCTGCCTATTGCCCTCATCCGGTCCGAGAGCCTGCGGAGAACCAGAGACAGTGTCATGGACAGTGTTTCAAACAGAGGCAGTATTTCTTACAAGACTTCACAAGACTTCGAGAAACAGTTTTGGGACTACATGCCGATGAAGCAGTTCCAAGACTCTATGTAGTGCTGACATGAACATGGCAGGTACCGCGGCACACAGTATCATGCTCTTCTGTCACGGCAAGTATATATGCTCAGGTATAGCTACTACAGGTACATGAAACGCGCATGCCGATGCACACGCCGGCTGCTGCGGTGCGCTTGGGCACATGCGACCAGGAGAGGTAGTGGTCAGCATCGCTCAGTCGCAGCAGCACTGACATACGCGGCAGAGGCCGCTGCGCGCGCATATTCAGCAACCAGCACCTGAACCGGCGCGCCAGGCCTCGCCATGCACATTTCACATGAGGGACGCGTGTCTGCAGGGCCGTCCATCCCCATGCAAGTTTGATTATGATAGGATATGATGTTTTTGGAGAGTGGCGCTCCATGGGTACTGTTGACGCAATGCCGTGCGGCCATGGGCAGAGCGTTTCAAGCAGGTAATAGCTACGGTCAACTCGACTCGCCTACTTTTACCCGTGGCAAGAAAGGGGCTTACCAGACAGAAGCTGTACATGTCCATGCCGACGCTGTCCTGGGTAGAGGCGCCGTGGGGGCTCTCTCCGGGCACGCCTGCCGCCTCCACCTGTGACAGCAAATCATCGAATGATGCTCATTTCATGATGCTCATTTCCCAATGCTCATTGCACGTGGTGACCACCTCGTATTGTGCCGCAGCGTAGTCCGCTTGAGTGCGACGAGCAAAGCACATTTATGTCTGACGATGAGCAAATGCTGGCTGACATTTTTTGAAAATCAATGTCACGTTATGAAGGTCTGCCCGCAGCTTTCATGCATGCATGTTACGTGGGTACCACCATATTGCAGTAAGGTGCCTTTGCGGTGGCGGCGAACATCTTCACAACAACTGCAGACTACGGACTGCAAGAGAGCAGCACTGGCGCAGAAGGTGTGGCACAGGCAACAAGGTCTCACTTACAGCATGCAAGCCTAGCACTCATAGCATTGTGAATTTGAATAAAAAACGAGTAAGGTCTGCTGCGTGACCACACTGCAAGAAATAAATGCAACGGCAATAGTTTTGTCAAAACTACACACATATTTCGACGTACAATGCAAAAAGAGAGTTGTTCGTGTACCTCGATGGCAGCGCAATTCATGCAAGGCACATGACTTTACATTTTGTCGTTCAACCAAAAAAAAACTCATAGATGCTCCCACTGCCTTAATGGTAGCATAGACTGCACAGGCCGAGGTGGACAGAAAAACTGGGAAAACTGCGATCATCATGAGCCGAGCGTGTGTGCAGGTGCGGGTGGCATCACATTTTCGCTGTCGTCTTACCTCCTTGCCCAAGAACTGGAAGAAAAGCGTAGGCGTAATCTGCAGCACCAATAAGACAGTAGAAAGCAGTGATCAGTTTCACTTGCTTCGAGTGCACGTATGATGCCAGGACAGAGCGGACACCGAGAAGTCGAAATCAGGCGGCGTAAAGGGACATTGTGTACAAAACAAAAAGTTGCATTACCACAGGTTGCTTACCCAGGGCTCCAGCACCAGCCAGCTGCAGTACAGACATGCACACAGGCACGAGGAAGCAGGCACGCAGAGGCAGTAGCACGTCAGCCGCTGTGCACGCGGAAATGTCGTAATGGTTTTCCTGGGTGCCACTGACGGGCAACTGTCCAACAAGCCTTCATGCTATGCGGCGGTGGCTTGGTCGTGAGCAGTGTTATTATTGCATGGAACTCAAGCCAGCCATGCACGGGTCGCCACAGATAAAATGTCCTTCCCTATCAGATACCCAAACATCAAGCACTTGCCGAAATCTTACCTCCCAAGATTCACAGCCCTGATCTTGTATTTGTTGTGCTCAGCCTTGTGCTCCTCCGCAACGGGGTCGCACCGCCACTTTGCATTAGGGCTCTCCTTGGACTCGTCCTCGCCCATCTCCTGAAGCATCCTCCTAGCGTGCGCAGCTTTCTCGTCAACATGAGTGCCGGGCACCTTGTTGGTGATCGTGTGCGACCAGTGGCCGGTGACCACATGGCAGAGCAGCAGCGCTAGAGCCGCCGTCCTGCTCATCTTGGAAGCCGGCATCTCCACAGAGATGCCCACGCACTCACTCAATCAAGATGCGAATGTTTTTTTGGATCTTTTGGCGTGATGAGTATACTCGATTGATGAGTATTACTCGATTGCCAACTCTGCAGCTTGTCCCCATCGTCTAAGACACACGCGCTTGGCAAATGGTATGAGACGCCGTCGCGATGTGAACTCTGGCTGCACTCCGTGTGTTTCACCATGTAGCCTCACTACAGCAGTTTCCGATGCTTTTCTTTTTTGTAGTTCAAGTTGACAAATAATTTGATCCTCTTGTTGCTAATTCTGGGCTCAGAGCTGTGTTGTGTAGACCCCCAGAGAGCTGGGATATTCTACTTCACCAGGCCTCTAGTATGTGTACATGCATATATGTTCTCATGGCAGCGCATCAGTCCACTTGCTCAAACCAGCACCTCTTGAAGAGAGCGGACCTACAAGTTGTACGCACTTTGCCACATCGAGCATTGAAAGAATGCACATTTGGTGCGGCAGCTATATATGGCTAAGGCTGCAGTGCATTGTCTGCCGCAGCGGCTCTGCAGCTGCTGCTGCTTCTGCTGCGTCAGGTAAGCTAAGGGGAAAAAAAGGGTCAGTTGAGCTTCAAACTTGCAGTTTTATAAGGGACGAGAAGGTCAGCATCACAAGCAAAGTTCCTGCGGAAATGGAGCCGTAATGGCATACGATGTATGCACGCGACTTGCAGTTTCGTGTGATGATTTCAGGCACCACAAAATGTCCTGGTTTTACTTTTCTTTTCAAAAAACGTTGCCTGCAATGTTGTGACATGTCGTGAAAGCATGTCGTCTCAGCGTTTTTCTCTATTTTCCCCCGTCATCTTGTGGGTCACGATTG
Organism: Tribonema minus; assembly: GCA_017506865.1. Taxonomy (NCBI): domain Eukaryota; class Xanthophyceae; order Tribonematales; family Tribonemataceae; genus Tribonema; species Tribonema minus. The sequence continues at coordinate 54,179 of JAFCMP010000138.1, forward strand.
CCCATGGCTCGACTAGGCCGCAGGATCCTCAGATCCTGCACGACGCACGAGGAGCCTGGGATGGTGAAGCTAGGCAAGCCTCCAAGCGTCCATGGTATGGGCACACGTGCGAGGGACGCAGGAGGTTTCTGCGCAATGTACAAGGAGCCCGGGACGGCAAGCTGTGTAATGCGAATACAGCACCTGCTACACACAAGCAGCCCTTCTATGGCCACACGCGCGAGGGCCGCAGGTTCTGCGCGGCACAAGAGCCCGGAATGGCCAATTTATGCGAAACGTTCAGCGGTGCAGCTGCAGCCATCCCGGGCTGCTTGTGCGTTGCGCAGAGACTGAGGCTCCTGCGGCGCTCGCGCGTGTGACCATAGCAGGGGACGCATGGTGCGGGTGCTGTGCTCACAACTGCTCGCATTTGCGACTGCTTGCCCCGCCCAAGTGTACACCATTCCGGGCTTGTGCCTCGGCAGAACGTCCTGTTGCGAGTGGTGCCATATCTAGTCTGTCAGGAACAGCCAGATCTGATTTTGATGTCGGCGCAGTGAATCATTGACTCAGCCTGTCAGTGAGCGAAAGCGCGGGCCAGGCCAAGCTCCAATCAAACAGGCCCAACCGCCAGCACTCAACTTCAAGTGGACCTTGAAGTGCAGTTGCTCGGGGGAGGGACTCACCATGCGACCGCCTACCCCCTCCACAAGCCTTCGGGCTAAGAACGCGAGCTCTCAAGCCAGCGCGGTGTTCGGCTAGTGTAATGGGTACCCTCTAGGGGTGGGCGAGGAAGTGAAAAAAAGTGACAGTTTGATCATTGCACTGAGGAGTGTGCCACTGTGCGCTCGTTGCTGAGGGCGACTGAGGTGCAGCAGCAGCAGTTGCTGCTGCTGGCGGCCCGGCATGTGCAAGAGGGGCTTCGCCGAAGTCACAGACCTGGAGGAGCAGCCCTCTGTTGCCACTGCTGCTACGGCGCCTGTTCGCAAGAAGCACTGGCTTGCTGCGCCTGGGACGACCAGACCCGTACGGGATGTGCCGATGATAGACTCGAATGAACTGGACGCCTTCGACAAGGTGCGCTCTCTTGTTGGGTCATGCACTGACTGCGTGTGCCATCCTCCTCGCTGCGGCAACTTTCTATAATTCGTGACCCGCGCCGCTGACAGGTGTCTCAAATGAGGATCGATGGCACGCCATGCATTCTAGTGGGAGCAACTGGCTGGGCGGGATTCGCGGAGCCCTGGCTGCGTGCAGGGGGCGATGGCAGCCAGGAACTGGATGTGGACAGGTTTTATAGCCAACTGGGGGACGCAGACGTTCCTGTCGTGGAGAGGAATCACGACTTCAATCAGCCTCTATCCAGGTGACTCATCGTTTCAAATGCAGCAGCAGGTTCATTGCTGTGCAAGAAAACCACTTGCCGTCTCCGTTTGTTTTTCTGTGACGAAGTTGTGCAAGTGCTACATAGCGGTCACGCGGCCTTCATGATCGCAAGGTGTGGTGGTTGGTGGGTGTTTTCAGGGGTCGGATCTCACTCCAGCAATAGCATCAGCGTGCTGATCAGCACGGTAAACGCTGTACGTGCTCAGAAAAGGCGGGACTCTAAGCGCGAGCCTCAAACGGGATTCTAAGCACGAGCCTCGTTGCATCATTGCTCAACACCCCCGCCCCCCAAATTTGCCGCAATTCTCAACGTGCCAGCGCCTCTCTCCGCACCTCTCGCCAGGACCATGAAGCTGCGCGACTTCGTACACGAGGCGTGGCAGCGGGACTCCCCGGGCCTGTACCTGCACCAGTGGCAGTTTCCCGCGTCGCCGGCGCTGGCGCGCGCGCTCACTTCACAGCCCGGCGCGCACGTGCACAGCCCGGCACTGGGTGTAGATCTGCTCGATCACTGCAGGCACAGCGGCAAAGGCAGCGGCAGCAGCGGCGGCGGCGGCGGCGGCCGCGCGGACGTGCAGCAGCAGCAGCCGCACGCGCTGCCGAATCCGCTGCAGTACCTGTTCATGGGGGCGGCGTCGACGCGCACGCGGCTGCACTTTGACGATGGTGGGTATGTATGCGCAGCGGCGACTCCGCCGAGGTGCCAGTTGCACACTTGATTGCTTTTCTGAATATGCAGCATTCTGAGCAGCAGCGCTCAGCGCTCAGGCATTTCACTCCTTGATTCGGGGTAGTTCACGTGCAGCTTCGCTGCCTCAGGACGAGGAAAGAGGAAAGAGGCAGCGGCGCTGTGCCGCAACCCGCGCGTTCGCACTTTGAGGACGGCGCGTAGTGCAGCAGCGCGCAGCTCAGGCGTTTCATTGTTGATTGAACATTGTCTATGAGCGGGTTTGCTGCTTCGGGGGCCGACAATTCCACCTTGTCCACATTATAAGTGAGTTGGTGTCGCGTCTGTCCAGGGACCCTCTGCAGCTGCCGCTTCGGCACATGGCCCCTGGAGTCATGGCATGTGGTTGCGTGGGCAGAGCATTTGAAGCTGACAGTGTGCAGTTGCAAATGGTACACTTCAAAGCATAAGACGCCATACGCTGAGTGCATCCTGTGTATATGCCACATTGCAGGCGGCCTGGCCATCACCATCATGCCCATCGTCGGCAAGAAGGAATGCTGGCTGGTGCACAGGGACGACGGCGACAAGGTGACTTTGTAACTGCCATAACTGCCGTACCTGCGTCACTGCGGTCTCTAGTCTTCTTCTTGCTCTGCCTGTAAGGGCGTCTCCACAGACAGTCTTGGCATCATTCTCCGTCTTTGGTGTGTCCCCTAAACTGGCTGGTACGGTTACGATAACCTCTCCTGACCCTGTTCTTCAACCACTGGGTTCCTCCTGTCGGAGGCTCATGTTGGCGTTACTGTAAGGTGTGCATGGGGGAGGACAAACATCATGCACCCACTCCTGATTTCACAAATGTCGCTTGTCGGGTACTGCAATAACTGATACTGTCAAGGCCTGTTGTGATGAGGCGGTGGGGTCAGTTTGCACCGTATAAAGATGGAGCTTCACACACGTTATCTGACCAAGGTGGCGCCCAATTTGTTTCTAGCATCGTCCACGTCCACGGCGTGCGGATGGCCGTGCCGTCGCTGAGCCCTCCTGCATCTGCCACAACTTGTATCCATCGTCATTTGTGCATAGCGTGGAGGTTTACGGTTGATGCTTGTGTTGGGGTAGGCAAGGATTGGCGTTAGGGTTAGGCTTGGCACCAGCAGGCGCATCAGCGGATGCAGCGCAGCGCTTCGGCGGCGGCCGTGATCTGAGCACAAGCTGGGTTAGTTCATGGAACAGCCAGCTACAAGCACGCATGCGGCCCTAACCCCAACCTAACCACTGTGAATGAACAGGTGCTTTAAAAAAAAAAAAAACAGTACTTTTATTAGAAAATTCAGGACTGTTGAAATATTGGCATGAATCCTTAAAGCGACCACGGGATACCAACCCTAGCCCTTTATGCGCGCCGCGCCGTCGCCTGTGCCCCTGCGCAGGTGGCCAACGGCGCGGTCGACGTGCGCGCGCCGGACCTCCACCGCATAAGGTCCTAAAGCCTTGATAGTAAGCCAACCCAAACCTACCACTCAACCCAGCCCTGGCCTTTTATTTACCGCGCGCCGCGCCATCGCCTGTGCCCCTGCGCAGGTGGCCAACGGCGAGGTCGACGTGCGCGCGCCGGACCTGCACCGCTTCCCGCGCTTCGCCGCCGCGCGCGTGTGGCACGCGGTGCTCAAGCCCGGTCAGGTCCGCGTCATTCCTAACCCTTATCCTAAGCTCAAGCAGCTCGAGGAAGGCATGCTGTCGGCCCTATGCGTGACTCCTGGAGGACTGCGCAGCTGCGTGCGCGCATGCGTTTGTCAGGCGCGGGGCGCTCTGGTTGAGAAGCTCAGCATGTCTTCGTGCACCGTTCGTGCGTGGGATAATCCAAAAGAGGTGCACCTTGGGCGAGTGCGACTGCTGCCGTGGTGCGTGCAATTCCTTTTATAGAACTTTACATGTACAAAGTTTGTACCACTCAAATATTACGTGGTGAACTTGCAAAATTGTTAGTTTATTGCAAAATTCCAACCGGAGGATTTTCTTTTGCACTCACTCCTGCTCCTGCGCGCGCAGGTGCTGGTGATGCCCCACGGGACGTGGCACGCGTGCCGCAACGCGACGCCGTGCCTCAGCTACACGCGCTTACACCTGGACGAGGTGAACCTACAGGTAAGGGCGCTGCGCTGAGCCGTGGATGCATGTCTGACCCTAACCTTAGGGTTCGGTGAAGCTCGAGGACGCACACGGGTTTCCGTTTGAGTTTTGATACTGCCAAGTGAATGGAATGAACGCTGAGCCGTGGATGCATGACCGGTCTAACCCTTACCCTAGAACTGTCCACTTGGGGGTGTGCTGGCCCAACTGTCTGTGTACGTTCTTCGGTACATACGAGATGACGCGCGCATGACTCAAGTCTCTTTTATATTGAATCGATGTGCGTGTTGATGTGGTTGTGTGTTGAAAACGTAGGCTGACTCTGTGCATGCTGCAGTGAACTGTGGATGACCAATCACCAAACAGGCAGCGCCGTGGTATTGGGTGTGTTCAAAAGGTCATGAACATGTTGAGCCGGACATGAAATTGCGTATGCACGTGGCGCGCTTGAATTGCGAGCTGAGCACTGTCAACAACTGTGGAATCGGGTCACAACGCTCATATGCAGTAAATCGTGTCATATAAACCTTGAGCGTGGCGAGCATGTACTGCCACGATTGCCGCCACGATGTGGCGTCAAGTTTGATGCTCACAACCCGCGTCATCTGGAGTCTGCAGCGGCTCACAGTGCAATGGAAGAGTTCATGCGCTGAGCACTGCGCTGCTGCCACACCGTGCACGCAGGCCTTTGGGGATGCTCTGATCAGGGGCGAGAGCCCGGAGGTGTGCGACAAGAGGCTGCTGTGGAACGCGGCGGAGTGGCTCATCTCGCAGGTGCGTTATACATACCTACCCACAGGGAAAGCGGTACATACGTACTTGCCTGTTGTGAACCAGTGCATCACCTATGTACCCATGCAGAAACTTGATACCTACCTGCTCTTATCTTGCAGGTGCGTCACCAGATGCTGAAAATCAATGCGCCTGTGTGTGCTCTCACCTCCGCAGTGAGATATCAACACCATTACAATCACGCCAACTCGCACAACTGCAAGAATTGGCATCTGTCGGATTATGGCACCAGTAGGATGCTCAGGACGCGCTCTTGTGCTCACGGCTGGCTTGAACAGTGGCGCGTGCAGCATTGCTCAGCCTAGAATTGGATTCTCAAATGGCAGCGCAATGCACGAATGGTGACTGCTTGACCTTGCAGTGCAGCATGCGTGAAGCAGTTAGATCTCGGCCAGGGCACGTACTGCCCATGATTCAACCCATCAGGTGCAGTGCCCCCTCAACTTTGGCCCACAACCCGCACCGACCCCGACAGGTTGACAAGGCGACGAAGCGTGCGCACAAGCAGGCGCAGGCGGCGGCCGCGAGGCGACTGGCCTGCGCCGACTGTCGCACCGCCAATGTCCAATGCAGCCACACCAGTAACTCGGGACAGCAGCCGCAACAGTGCATCACCGTTGGCAGCCAGGGCGGCGCGTGCAGAGTCGGCGGCGGCAGCAGCTGCAGCCGCAGCGGGCCCGCCGATGCGTGCTGCTGCTGCGGCAGGGGGCAGCACGGCGGCAGCGGCGGTGCTGCCTGCAAAGGCAGTGGCGGCAGCGCCGCCAGCAGCTGCGGGCGCAGGCCATGCGACGACGACGGCAGTAGCGGCGCAGCGCGCGCTGGCGCCAACGGCGACAACGAATCAAATTGCAGCGATAGCACCAGCGTGTCCGCTAGAGAAACGACGACGCGTGGCAGCAGTCGTAATCTTACTGGACAATGCGGCAGCACTGGCGCCAAGATGCTGGCGACTGTTGACGGCGATTGCAAAGCAATAGTGTTGAGCGCTGCTCCTGGGGAAGAGCGCAGCGGCTGTGACGACGCGGCGCGCAGCGGCGGCAGCTGCAGCAGGGCCTGCGGCAGCGCCAACGCATTGCTCAGCGGCAGCACCAGCGCAGTGGCTGGCCGCGGCGGCACCGCAGGGCGCGGCGGCGGCGGCCGTAAGAGGGCTCTGATGATGTTGCGCGCTCACAACAGCACGCCTTCTGGCAGCGTAGAGCGCATGAGAGGCAGGCGCAGCGGAGGCGGAGGGGATGCCAGCAGCGGAGGGGATGGCATGCTCAAAAAGGCTAGGAAAAGCAGGCAGAGGCAGCGACAGGGCATCAGCTGCAGCGGCAGCAGCGATTTTGACGGTGTGGATGCCGGCAGCAGCGATGCGAGGGCCCGTGCTGCGCGGCAGAAGCAGCGGTGGCGCAGCAGCAGCGCCGGCGCCGGCGACGCTGCTGCTGCGCGGCGCAGTCCGCAGTCGTCGCCGGAGCGCCGCGGCGGCGGCGGCATGGACCGCGCTGCCGCTGCGCCAATGAGTGCGCCACATGGCAGGGGGGATGGCGGCGCTTTGCCACATGCCTCAACGTCAGCCGCGACGCACGACAGGCACGCGAGCGCTGGCAGCCCCGGCGACTGGGAAGCTCTCAGGTCCGGTCCCGCTGCCGCGGCCGCGGCAAAAGCAGCCGTCACGACTGCTGCAGACGCCTTATTGGCCGTATCGCAAGCGGCAAGCGCCGCTGAGGCTGCTGCCGCGCTCGCCGCGGTCACCGCTGCTGCCGACGTCGCGGCTGATGCCGCGACAACTGCCGCCGCCGCCTCCGCGGCGTGCAGCAGCACCGCGAACCGCGCGGCAGCAGCGGCGGCAGAAAAGAGCGCCGCTGCAGCCTTCCAGACGCTGCAGTACGCGCAGGCGCTGCGCATTGATGCGGCCAGGTCCGGTGACGGCAGCGCTCATCTGCACGCAGCGTCGCCGATCGGCGGCGGCGGCGGCAGCGGCGGCGTGCGCGGTTCATCGGCGGACGCCGATGCTGCAGATGCAGAGTCGTCCGCAGAGACTGCTGCGGGCGTTGACAACAATGCAGATCGGTTGGCAGCAGCATTGGAAAGTGCCTCGTCTGCCGCTGCGGCAGCGGTGGAGGCGGCGCTGCGCATTCCGCTACCGTGGTCTGTGGACAGCGATGCCGCCCAGCAGCCTGCTGCTGCAGCCGCCGCTGCTGCCGCCGCTGCATGCTGCGACAGCGCCGCTGATACTGATGACGCCGGGTACAGCGGTAAACGAGCAGCAGCGGCGGCAGGTGCACAGAGCGGTGGCGCTGGTGACAGCGGCAACTCAGCAGCAGCAGCAGCAGCCGCGGAATGTACAGATATCGCAGCAGCCGAGCCGGATGCGGCCCTGGGGGCGGCAGCGGCGGCGGCGCGCCACGCTGCGGAGTGCACGCGCAGGCGCCATCCCAGGTAAGCCACACCGGCTAAGGGCACAGATGCACATGTTTTTGAAGCATGTAGATGTACATATCTTGATAAGCTTGTGCGGCTGACGGCGGACTGGTGCGTCATGCAGCTGCGCTGACGAGCCGCCGTGCGCAGCGCACAGTCGCCGCCCGAGGACGGAGCATTCACGCTGAAAGATGAGTGCGGTGCATGCGTTGGTGACAATGCTATCTGGAGCGTCGCGCACTGGCGAATGAGGGGGGGGGGGGGGGGGGGGCATCCCTTGAAGCGTGACATTGATTTGCAGTGCACTTGCAAGTGGCTGGTATTGTAAATATAATGGGTCCCTGCTCTGTTGTGACATTTGCATTTCTATCTGCGCGCGCTCATTGACGACGGCACTGCTATGCGTCTCTTATGAGAAGACCTTACGATGTACCCTTGATTTTGATAGGGGTATCAAATCTCGCCCAGGGCGCGAAAAAGCCCTGATGGTGGATGTTGATGGACTTGCAATCGGAACCTCTACATGTGTGTTTGTGAACACCTTGAAAGTGTCTTAATGCGCATTGCCGATTACTTCTCAACAACATCGCCATATGGTGGCATCTCCCCCCCCTCGAGTCCTCATCCATCTGCTCCCCCTTTGATGTATGTCGACCAACACGCACATTTATTCTGCCGCGCGCGCGCGACGACCTCAGGCGCGTGCTGCAGGACACCGGCGAGGAGACGCGCCGGTGCGTGGCAGCGCTTGTCGCCATGCGGCACGTCGCCAGGCACCTGCACAAGCGAACTTCAAACGCCGCGAGCGCGCCCGCCGCCGTCGCCGGCTTCCGCTGGCACGAGCTCGTGAAGGACATTGACAGCTGCCTGAATGAGCACGCGCGCCGGTTTCGCGGGAGCGGGAAGAAGCTCGCTAAGAAGCCAGCGCGACTGCGATAAACATGCACTTTGTTCTGATGTTGAAGTGGCTAGATGCGTCGACAGGTTCAGTCGTATATGTGTGTGCCGGTGACCGTTGTTTGAGCGTTGAGCGCTGGTGGTCTCTGCGCGTGCATTCAGATTTGCGCCTCCCGTGCTTGCTTGCCTGCCAGTTCAGCATGGCATGGAGCGGCTAATGCTGGGCTGGGGTCTCACTGATCTGACTCCCTTATGTGCGCCTGCTGTGAGGGATCACACAAATGTGATGAAACTGTAAAAGACAGCAAAATCATAGGTTGAGATGACTGCCGTTTGAGCTCTCCATCTGCCATGTTTGTTGCGTTTCATTTTCATCCCTGTGTGTTATGCTGACGGACTGGCATACGGTTTCGCTTTTGCAAGTGTGGACAGAACATTTTGAAACGGTCATGTTTAAAATCATCTGAACATTTTTGCGCCCTGAACGAGGATCATAGTGTTGTCAATGTCGCACTTTCATGTCGAGTCGCTGTTTCAGGCGAATACTTCTATGTGTGATTGGACTTGATTTGCAGAGGCAGCCAACCAGTTTCAAAAACAGCCCATGCTGATAAGCCGCATCAGCATGCGCATTGTCGCGGGCAGCCCAAGCAACATAGAAGAGTACACAACAAATTGCCTTGAGGGTATCTTCTTCATAACAATTGTGTCTGTTTCATAATGCTTTGCGCAATGTCTCTGGCACCACCGATTCACCAAGTTCTTCAACCTCAAAGCCCCTACATACTGTGTCACCACGTGTCCGCTGCGGAATGCCAGCAGTCACTCAATGACACCCTTTCTCGTTGTTGTTGCCACGAAACATGGTCAAATTCCATATCTGTCAACAAGAACGCGCAGTCACTGTAGATTACGCTCGTCAACGCTCAATATGTCAAAACTCTCAAACGCCTGGTCAAGCCACATGGAAGACTGGCACTGCGCAACAAAGAAACCAGTGCAACTATGCTGCCCTTGCAAAAAGCAGCCCCTGCTGCAGAGCATGGCGGCGTGCGTCCAGATGCGCTGACGGTAACAACCCGGACATGATTGAGCGTTGCCACGCCGTTGCCGACAGAGAGCGCGCCGGAAAGTGGCGCCCCCTCACGATGCGCCTGCCGATGCACGCGTTCATGGGTTAGGGTTAGGCCTAGGTTTAGTGACCTTCAGCTGCGGCTGCGGCGGAGGACGTGCCGACAGCGGCATCGGGCGCGCCCCACGCCACTATCACTGGCGATGGCGGCGGCGACGGCGGTGAGGGAAAAAGTCGCCAATGAGCGTGTCCACAACATCGTGCTCAGCAACACAGAAAGCGCGCTGAAATGTCCAGACTCCCCCCCCTTCCCCCCAGCGCCGCGCGACGCGTTCAGACTCGGCGGAAACACAGAAGACGCGCTGAAATGTCCACCCGCCCCCCCCACACATAGCGCCGCGCGGTGCGTTCAGACTCGGCGGCAACTCAGGGCCGCGGCGGCAGCAGCGGCGGCGATCACGCAAATAGGGCGTTGAGCGCGCCCACGCCGCCGCCGACGGCGATCATCAGCGGCGCGGGGACGCGCAGGAAGCCCACCGCGACGAAGGCGACGCCCGCGAGCGCGACGTACAGCGGCTCCGCGCCCAGCGGCAGCGCCGCGGCGGCGGCGGCGCCGGCGGCAGCGGTGGCGGCGCGGCGGCCGTCGGCGCCGATCGACAGCGCCTTCTGCGACAGCTCGTACGTGGCGGTGAAGACGAGGCCGACCGCGCCGGCGTTGACGCCTTCGAAGATGGTCTGCGGCGGCGGCGGCGGCGGCGGCGGCGGCGGCGGCGGCGGCGGCGGCGGCGGCGGCGGCGCATACGGCGGGCGGGGACATGGTGTCATGCACAGTAAAGGAGTGCGGTGTGATGTGGGAAGCGGTGGGCATGCCGTGTGACGCTTTAAGAGGGGCTGATCAGTTGAAGTTCGGGCCAGCTCTGTGCGGTGAAGGTCAAGCAGCACCGCGCAACGCGCATGTACTTCTTGCAGTTCGCAAGGCCACTCCACACAGCATATGTGTGAGACGCGCACAGAGTCAACAGTGTGGCACACTGGTCTGACTGTGCTAGAAATTCAGGGGACACAATAGTACCATCACAGTACTACGATCCGACGCATACCTCAAAGCATTATTCTTCTTTGAAGTACAGACTACTTTGCAAGTATACATATACATATAGGCACTGCGCATTGAGACCCTTTAAGTGATCGGCAATGCGCATTGAGGCACTCTAAAGTGTTCACAAATACACATGTGGATTCTGGTTGCAACCTGGACATCCACCATCTGAGTTTTTTTGCGCCCCAAGCGAAAATCACAAAAAAGTACATGGTGACCTTGGCCTGCATGAAAACTTTGAGATGGAGTCTGCGTGGAGCTGGGTGGCCCTAAGACGGGTCTGTCTGTGGGGGGAGAGTCTTGTAGCTTTGTTTGGTATCCCTGCTAGTATGTGGGGGACAGTCGCTTGCGGGTGCTTTGTTGGGGGTGATGTGGGGGGCGGGGTGTGGCGTGCAAGCTTTGCATGCTACATCCAAGAGTGAGAACAAGGCGACACACCTACAACATGGCATTTCCACAGCCACAAGTGGAATATAATAAAAGTACATGGTTGCGAAGCGAAATAAATAAAAGTACATACTACTTCCAAAGCGCACAGCCACAGTACACATACATACGTCCAGTCTCACCTGCATCAGCGGAAACCCGCGGTACCGCCGCCACAGCGGCAGCACGCCCGTCTTGAGCATGAGGCCCGGCGCAAACATACCTACCCATGCCAGCGCGGCGCCGCAGAGCGCTGCCGGCACGCCGTAGGGCCGCATGGCGAGCGCCCCGCAGTACGCCGCAAAGTTGAAGTTGGGCCCTGCACAGCAGGTGATGCGCATGTGGTCATCATGGGGTGAGGCTCAGGATGCTCAGCGCGCAGCAGCGTAGAAGATGGAAGACGAGACGCTCTTCGTGCTTTGGGAGTGCAGTGAGCTCCTGGGCCGAGGTTTGCAGGAGCGCCGCGGGTGCAAGCGCTTGAGAGAGCTTGCAACTACGACGAGGCGCCTCCGGAGTACCAGGCAATTCAGCATTGAAAAGGAGACTCACAGCACGCACGCCGGCCAACGCGCGGAAAGCATGGCCCCGGCGAGGCCACAACAGGGGTATGTATGCACATTATTCGCCGGACATTGTACTGCAAGAACCACCCTAACAACAACTGCGAATACTCCGTGGACCACGGCAAGCACCGTGATCACGGCAAGCGCCGCTCTCCGCCCACCCCGCACCGGCCACGTACAGTAGCTTTCCGCAACAGGGGTACGCGCATCACCCACCGGAGCGTGCGCGGCAAGACCCAGGCTGCAGGGGGGGGGGTATGTAGGTAGGTACTCACCGGGCATGGCGTTGATCACGGCGAGCCCCAGCAAGAAGGCGCCGCTCTCTGCCCACCCTGCCCCCACCACGTAGCTCTGCGTAACAGGGGTACGCGCATCACCCACCGGACATCGCACGGCAAGAACCACCCTAACAACGGCTGCAGGGGGGTACGTTAGGTAGGCATGTAGTTACTTACCCGGCATGGCATTGATCACGGCGAGCCCCAGTAAAAACGCGCCGCTCTCCGCCCACCCCGCGCCCACGACGTAGCTGTACAGCAGCGGCACGACCACGGGCCCGCCGCCGAAGACGATGGAGCCGACGTAGAAGAACGTCGCCGCGACGCGCAGCGCCGTCGACGCGGCGCACGCGCGCAGCGTCAGCGCTCCGCAGAAGAGCACGAGCCACGCCGCGAGCACCACCACGCCGCTCTGCCACGTGTACGTGAAGTGCACGGCGGGGTCCGCGAATGCCTCTGCGGCAGCAGCGCTGCTGCTGCTGCTGCCGCCGCTGCTGCCAGCGGCGGCGGCGGGGGCCTGCCGCTCGACGTCGCCGCCGCTGCTGCCCTGTGTGCGGGTGAGGCAAGCACGTGGCGGCGGCGAAGGTGGGTGAGTTGTGCGGGTGGGGCGATGGCGGGCGTGTGCTGCTGTGCCGGCTCAGCTTTCTTCCAGAAATCTGCTGTCAGCGTGAGCTGCCAGCGCTTCGCAGCAGGCGACCGGCCCCCGCATGAGCACGACCATTGCGTCGTGCTGCCGCGTGCGTCGGCGAAGCGGATATGGGTGGGAGGTCCGCAGGAAAGTGGAAGCTTAAGTTTGAAGTTGAACTCTTGCCTTCGGCCCGCTGCGCACGTGCCCCGCGCAAGCAGAACCTCAAGTTTGAAGTTGAACACTTGCCTTTGGCCCGCTGCGCACGTGCCCCGCGTACGCGACCGCGCCGCCGAACGCCATGCACGCGGGTATCATCCACGGCGTCGCCTGGAAGCAGATGGTGTGCGCGAAGACGGCCGCGGCGATGCACTTGGTCATGGGCGTGCCGCACAGCTTGTGGCCCAGGTTGTACGCGGCGAGCGCCACCAGCGCCACCGCGACGGAAGCGAGACCGTTCTCGAGGAACAGAACGGTCCGCGGCAGCGCGGCGCCGCGCGTGTCGCCGACGACAGTGCCCAGTACCGCCATCACTATGCCGCCGGGCAGACTGCGGTTTGCGTCAGCGGCAGTAGGGCATGCGCGGTTTGTGGTTGGACCATGCGGAGTCACCGCCGGAGTGGACATCCAAAGTTCCAGGAGCCCAGGTAGTTGCATGTGTGAGGCAACTAGGAACTGTTGTTGCTGCATCCTTGAGTGGGTTCTCGAGCAACTGCTGTACTGGGCCGGCAAAGGCATACTTGCAGCAATGTTGAACCTTGAGAGCTCCTGCTGCTGTCGAAGCAACACTTTTTACAGTTTTTCGGCTTGGGACTTGCAAGGCTAAAAACATGAATCGGTGCGCGGTGTTGGCGTGTCGTTGTATGCGCCGAGAAGCTATCATGGCCTTGTGCGGTACAAAGTCTAACACCTGCTGACCAGACTGTGAACAAAAGCCATGACGCATTCGGCACAAGCAGAGCATGACAGTGGTGCAGCTCACAGTTAGCTTGTTCGACTCACCTCCAGATCAAAAACGCCCAAAGCGCTGGTAAAACGCCATCCCTGATAAGCGCCACTGTGTAGGCGAGCTGCGTAGACGCAGGCCCCGGCAGAGCGGTGCTGATGGCAAACAGCTCTGCAAACATCTTCTCGGATAGCCATCCCCGCTGCACCACAAACCTGTAGGGTTGCACGATGAACGTATTTGGCCACATAAAGACCGCGTATGTGGGGCGTCTTTGGCAACCAGGCATTCATCTTGAGCAAACCTCAACATCATAGCATGCTGCGTGAGGGCGGATTTGTGGGGCCTGTGGTGCATCTGCTTGATTCCGAGCATACAGTCCCCACCACAAAAGGGGCACTTGAACTCAGAAATAAATAAACTTCAAATACGCTTTGTGCACCCCTACACCTGTCATACAGCAGGGCGATGTGTGCGGGTGGTCCGCCGAAAGCGGTGAAGGCCAGGGGAATGTAGTCGACGGTGACCTCCCACAGCTTCTGCCTCATGCTGCGCTCCTCGGCAGGCTCCGCCAGAGCACCAACGCGCCGACCTGTGTCATCACCGGCACCATATGCAGCTTTGCCGCCCTGAATCAGCGGCTGATGCTGAACAGAGCTCGAATCTAGTCGCACGTGCTGCCCCATGGGTGACATTGGCTCCCGTCTTTCGGTGACTACTACATGTGCAAGTCACGAAGCAAACGAAAGTTGGCGGTTACTTCGGCAGATCGTGCACTTCAACTCCCAAACAATTTCTTCCGACGTGGGTCCCGCTGTCTGTTGGCGGCGATGGCGCCGCCGCCATTATTCTCCCCTGGTCCAGTGCTGCTGTACGTTTCAAGCTCGGAAGACCGCGATGCAGCCGGCAGATTCCTGCAGGCCGCCTGCGCTTACCAAGTCGCTCTCACAACAGATGATGATCACATCGCCTTCGAGGTACGTGCACCAGGCAGCAAGTTGACAAGCTTCATTGCTGACTGGCTTTTGAACTTGAGTTTATGCTGTCTAAGGCCCCTAAGAGCCAGACGGCATGCCAGACGGCATGCTTCAAGTTTCAGGCCTGACAGCATTTTCCTGTGTTCCTTCATGTGCCGCAGGGATCCTCTGGAGCAGTAGAAGTGGCGCTGCTGGTTGCACCGACTGGCACAGCAGGTGGCGGACGCCCTCTCTCCACGCTCTGCCTGTGCTCTCAGGACTGTGAAGCAGCTCGTGCGAGGATGCTCCAAGCGGGTGCGTGCTCTTGTTCAACAGGCTTTGCACAAGATCTGTCTTGTGCCAAGATTCGATAAAGCTTGCTTGCCGACACAAAAAAATGTTCCTCTTTTTGAGGTACACAGCATTCCAACGCCAGAGTACAATGAGAGCTGTGGCGCCAGTTTTCAGCTAGCAATCGCCTAAGTCAGCAGAACCGACAATGTTTGAAAACGACTGTTCAGCTGCTCAATGCCTTGTATCCATCCACTTTTATCAAACACGTATGTCATTCAAAACCACATGCTGTTCGGCGTCAGCGAACATTCATTTCTGGCTTAGAAAATCTCTGCCGGGCCGGGCCGAGCCACTACCAGATAGAGCGGTACTGTAGTCTATCGGATGATGCAGCGTTGCCACATGCAACTACTTCTCCCCTCAACTGCTGCTGCTCTAAATAGCAGCAGCAGCCCACGCGCCTGCTGCTCACCGCCACACAGCCCTCTTCAACACCACGGCCCCTCACTGGCGCTCGCACCTGCAGGCGCGGTGCTGCGCGGGTCCGCGGAGAGCGCCAACGGCGGCAGCGGCGGCGGCGGCGGCGGCGGCGACAGCAGCAGCACCAGCAGCAGCATGTACGACTGCCCGGGAGGCATCTCCGTGGCTGTACACGCGCCGGGCGCGTGGCGCGCCGGCGCGCCGCTCTCCGCGCTGCTGCCGACAGTTACATCCGCGGCAGTTGCATCAGGGCAGCAGCAGCAGCAGCAGCAGCAGCAGCAGAGGACACCCGCGCGCCGCGCGTCCGCCACGTTCAGCGACGCGGCGGGGGGCGAGGGCGGCGCGCGAAGGGACAGCGATGCAGCGCCCGGGGGGAATGGGGGCGGCAAGGGGACTTTCAATCGGAGCAGGAATGGAAGGACGCCTAAGTCACCTGCGGCGGCGGCGGCTGCGGCGGCGGCGCGGCAGTTTCCGACGCTCTCGATTACGGAGAAGAGCGGCAAGGAGGTGGTGAGTGGTGCTTGGCAGTGTGGCAAGGCCGGGCTCGTTGACGCTAATTGACTCAAGCAGTACCCTGTACTAGCCATGTTGGAGAAGGGCAGCAGGGCGTTGGTCAGCGTTGTCAAGCATAGGTGGGGCTTTGACTGAGAACAGAGAAAGTTGCAATTGACCGGAGCAGGCAATGATGTTGAAGGCGGTTTTGCGCAGCACCCCTGGGATGGTGAGACGTGGTGATGCTCAGCTTTTCAAGGGTGCGCGACGACGCAGGCAAGCAGCAAGGCACAATGCTGCGGCTGCGGTGTTGGCGATGCAAGCCTAGAGACAGTGTGCGCGCTATGATGGTGCGCTCAAGGTCGGGATTAGGTTTAGGGTTCAGGTACGCGCCATGTGTGCTGAGACCGGTCCAGTTGCTTTGTGTAGCGTCTACATGGTGTACATGTGTCACCGCATTTTTTTTTTTGCGCCTCTCGAGCGGAACTGCATCAAGTACACACACACAGCGTGCGACACAGGCCATTGACGCGTCGCACGTGTGCATGCAAGGGTAGTCATTGCCGTCAATGGGGTGCAGCACATGAAGGCTTTGAGGCTACGTCGCCGATCTCTTCCAGGGGGGTCACAAACATATGCTGCGCGCTGCTGGCCGGTGTCCCAGGTGAAAGGAGCGGCCAACACGCCGGGCGGCATCCCCATTGACAACCAGTTCTTCGAGGGGACGGCGCTGGTGATGCTGCGAGAGCAGCCCAACCAGCCCCCGCATCAGTACAGGTGCGCGAGCTCTCTCGCTGCGCAGCGGCTTTGCTGACGGAAACTGTCCAGAGGAGTCAGTCTAGACTTCCAGTGCATGTCGAGCATGCTGGCGGGCGATGGCAGTGCGCTAACACAAGTGCAGGGAGACCTGCATGCGGGCAGCAACGCCCTGCCAAAAGATTCAGAGTGGGAATCTCCTTTCAGAAAGCTCCTCTGTCACAGAGCCGCGTCGTCTGGGAGCGCGGCGTGGCGCATTGCTCAGCTGCTAACCCTAGCTCTAGCCCTAGCTCTGAGCCTCGCTTCCGCAACCGCAACCGGGCCGCTCAACACGGCTCAAGGAGAGGTTCTCATGTTGAAGTACATGTTGTACATGTTGACGTGCATTGGTGAAAGCATCCAATCTTGTTGCATGACGTACGTGTTGAAGTGCATTGGTGAAATGACCCATCTTGATGCATGACGTGACGCAGCCTTCGCGGCAGGTGCGTGCCACTCCTGCGCTGCACGCTGTCTGGTACAGCAACGCTCCGTGAGCGACGCGCGAGCACATTGCTGCGCTTGCCCCCCCATGCTGCCACGTGTTTTGGGGGAGCGCACGCGTTGAAGGCGCCGACGGAGGGCTCCTCGCCGCCGACCGTCTCCCTAGATACCTACCTACTCGCAGCGTAACTGCCGTAACTGAAACGCTCAAGAGAATTGCTTTTCGCCTGCCCGCGCCCACCTCCACGATGTTCAAGGGTGAGCGCCGCATGTTTGAGGTCCAGGTGCTTCAGGCGGCTGACTTGCCTACTACTCAGGGTGCAACTGACGCAACTGAAATGCGACAGCTCACTGCCTGTCGCACGCCTGCAGCCACATGTTTGAGGGCAAGCGCTGCATGTTTGAAGTTCAGGTGCAGGGGGCGCTTCCGACGGCTGCCTTACCTACCTACTCAGAGTGTAACTGACGTTACTGAAATGCAATTACTCACTGCCTGTCACGTGCCCGCAGCCACATGTTCGAGGGCAAGAGCCGCATGTTTGAAGTTCAGGTGCAGGGGCGCTTTCGGCGGCTCCCGGAGGGCGAACTGTACATTGGCATTGAGATCGGCGACTGCATGAAGCTGGGGCTGGTGACGATGGGGCTGTGCCGAGCGATGCTGTCCTTCGCGCAGCGGCTCAACCGCAACATGCACTACAGGTGAGGGGGGCGGCGCCGCGCTCTAAACTTCAAGTGTGCCCTGTTGCTTGCAACGACAGAGAAGCTGGGACAGGTGATGGTTGGGGCTGCGTCGTCATTCACCCAGCACCTCAGCACTAGTTTGCGCAGCTGGGGCGATGATAGCACAAGGCTGAGGAACAAGGCTGAGGAACATGCAATCCTACCATTTGAACTGAGAAGGGAGTCGGAAGTGGTGATGTGGGGCTGTGCTGAGAGATGCTGTCATTTGCAAAGTAGCTCAACTGCAATATGCACTACAGGTGAAGGGCAGTGCCGCGCTTGAACTTCAAGTGTGATCTGGTCTTACAGTGACAGAGAAGCTGGGACAGGGGACGATTGTGTCTCACGCCCTTTCCCCCTGCAGCCCTCACCCTTCAACAGCGGATGTCCATGCACTTTGCGCCCTTGCCCCCAGCGGCATTACCGCCCTATGTGTCATGGAGGTTGCCTCACATGACGAATCTTGAGGTACCCCCACTGAAACTTGAACACGTGTGACACTCCGACCTTGACAATTCAACTCCGGCATTCACATAAAGTTCTGTCTCCCTGCCACTCTTATCAACAAGCCCCTCCCCCCCCTCCCCCCCCCCCCCCATGCGTCCCCCTCTCTCCCCTGCCGCAGCTTTGGCAGCAAGGACAACTCGGAGCTGCCCCACATCAGCTTCCCCCTGGTCACCAACGTCGACACGCTGCTGGTGACGCCGCAGGGCGAGGCGCCGCCGCCGCTGGGCCAGCGCTTTGTTGAGGATCCTGTGTTGAAGAAGGAGAGGATGAGCGGGAAGGCGGGGCCCGCGTCGTTCAGCCTCGACTGCACCTACACGTGAGCGCTGTCGCATTGTTGAAGTTGATGCTGATGTGATGCGGAAGTTTGGCGTTGAAGTTTGTGTCACTTTGTAATAATTTGTGCTGCAGTTGAGATGTACACGCCCACTGAGTGCGATCACTCAGTGTTGCTGATTGCATGCACTTGCGCTGATGAGTTGAAGCTGGCGCACACTTACAGGGTGCGATGACGGCATGCCGCCGATCGCCTGCACTGCAGCAGGTCTGCTACTTGGCCAGCGTATCGGCCGCTGCATGCCAGCAACAGCGGTTCAGGGTGGCAAGAGCGTAGGGGTGGAGTATGGAGGGCGCTTGGTCGTATAGGCTTAGTGGCATTGCTCAGTGAAGGCCATCCCTAAGTCTCGCAATAAGCTTTGTTGCATGTCACTTATGTTACACTTTACGTGGGGCATCCCACATGACGAAGGAGGGGATGGTCCTGTCCGCGCCCAATCTTCCCACCTACCTCTTCACCTACTGAGCGCTTCAGGATTCTCCACCAACCTGCAGGTTGGCAGCATGCATCGGACACGGTCCGCCATTGCATGCAGCACCGATCTACTCGAAGCATAATCCAAGCACTCACAAACACACTCCAGCACTTATATATGAACGCCTCCAACCCCTGCGCTGATGCACACACCCCCGCGCCGCCGCCGCGCGCACCACCGCCGCTGCCTCCTTGCGCGCGCAGCTTCAGCTTCCACAGCATGTACCTCTCGCTGCCGGCGTGGTCCACCTGCAAGATCCCCATGGTGCGCGACATGGACCTGCACGCGTTCTGGGGCGCATCCCCGCTGCGCATCACGGCGTACTCCCTGAGCACTGCCGCCGGCGCCGCTGCTGCCGACGGCGGCGGCGGCGGCGGCGGCGACAGGCACGTGCAAGAGCGCATCAACTACGTCGTGTGCATCGAGATTGCGCACGTGGCGGCGGGGCACGCGGCGCTGGCGGCGGCGGCAGACGGCGGCAGCGATGGCGATGAGTATTTGGAGGGGGAGGGGGGGGAGGAGGAGGGGGGCGGCGGCAGCAGCTGGTGCTCGGACTCCGATGTGAGCGCTGCCGCAGATGGGCTTTGCGTAGGCGTATGTATGTGCATGCATTTCAGTCATGGCTTTACGTATGTTTTGCACCTGCGGAGCGCCCGCGTTTGGGCCTGATGTAAGCACATGTACACGGTGTGGTGCTGACTTGACCTTGAGTGCGTACGTCAGAAGCGCTGCGCGCACACGCGTGCAGACCGCGCATGTCGCCGTGCAGACGCACTGTACGGCCGGGCACGTATGTACTTACAGCGCGGAGGCAACGTGCTCAGTGCACTTCAACTGACAACTTCAAGTGACCCTCGCGCGCGCAGACGGGCGACAGCAGCGTCGCGCGCACGCCGCCGCACGACATCTCCGCCGCCGCCGCCGCAGACACGGCAGCAGCAGCGCACCTCGGCGCGCCGAGCGTCGACTCTGCGGCCGATGCCTTTGTCGATGACGACGACTACTACTCCGCTGACGACTATGATGAGGGCAGCATAGGCGATGACGTGACAGTGCTTGCCAGGGGCCCGTCCGTCAGGCGCTCTTCCGCTGCTGCTGCTGCGGCGGCGACAGAGGCGCCGGTTGTGGGCACAGGTGGCGGCGGCGGCGGCGGCGGCGGCAGCGGCGGCGCAGCGCTGGCGGTGGTGGTGCTGGCGGCGGCGGAGGGCAAGGGCGGCGGTCTTGCGGCGTGCCCTGCGGTCCTGGTGAGTCGGGATGAGCGCCTGGCGATGCAGTTGAAGTTCAAGTGGTGCAATTTTTGCCCTGCTCAACGCCATCAGAAGAAGTTCAAGTGGTGCAACCATTGCTCCGCTTAAAGCGTGTTACAAGCAGCGCTCGATCGGCAGGCCTTCGGGCCTCAGTTCATTCATGCAGACAAGCAGGGCAGGTGTCAGAGGGGTGAAGTCATAGTGGCCTAGGTTTGTCTGATCTATCGACCACTAGGGACATGTTGCGATGCAAATCGGTTACTCGGTCACACGCCTGCAAGCAACCCGCCAATGCTTCTGAACAACATCGACACCTCTGTAGTGCCCAAACGGGCTCAATGACACCTACGCCATGTCTCCGCACATGTTCTACCTTAGGATTGATTCTAGGTTTTAATCGATGATGCAGGGTGTGTGGCCCAAGCCGATCTATTGTCATCAATAGGAAAGTTAAGACATTGCCTACACAGAAAGCCTCTGTATTCAACGTACATACGAAACTCTGAGTATATGGTGTGCATGCATTTATAGGTATACAAAAGCGAGGTCCATACCTTACCCTCACTGAATCACCTTTGTGTATTCCTGGCCCTGCTGCGCATACTGCACGCGCAATGCAACAGCGCCGCCCTGAGAAGCCAGTAGCACAAGGTGCCCTGCGCACCCATGCCACTGTTCAGCAGTTTCCAAGGTGCACACCGCCCAACACCCAACAGCAACAGATGCCCTACACACGCATGGTTGCAGCAAGAGATGCCCGACGCACGCATGTGTGCAAACACCTGCTGGTGCACACCGCTCAGCAGCTTTAAGTGCACAGCGCTCAACACTCCCATGCGCATGTGCGTGCGCCCCGCGCTGTAGGACCTGTATGAGAAGAACGCCAAGAAGCACCGGTGGACGATGTTTGTGGTGGTCAAGGACGATGCCGTCGCGCTGCGACACGCCAAGCACTTCTCCAAGACGCTGCCTGCGGCAGCGCTCGTCGCGCAGGACCCCCAGCAGGTGGGCCGTGACCTGCCACGATCAGGGTTCATTTGTTCACGACTACAGGTGTCTGCTGCTGCACATGGTGATCACGCTGCGTCCGTGTGTGCAGTAGGCAACTGGGATTGCACTGTGCTTGACCGCCGCCTGTCATCTTTACGTGGCACAACTGCGCGCGGCACGCGTGTCGCTTGGCGAGCGGGCAGGTGCCGATGCGCAGCGCCCGCCTCCCGCTTGCGTAAGCGAGCATGAAAACCAGCCTTGTTGACAGCTGAAAACAGCGAGTTCACACGCCTCTCCAGCCTTCAGTCGCTTACAGCTCCACACACAAACAGCAAGATGTGCTTCAAGTATTCCAGTTGCGCACCTGGGGAGCCCACCGCCACGGCCCCTCTTTCTTCCACTCTTCAGCCCCCACAATGACTGCTGCGGGTGTCAGCGCGCGCGAGCATGAGCGCCAATCACATTTCATCCCACAGTTCGCATTTACTGCCCCAGTTCCTGTTGATGCCTTTATGCGGCACACGCGTCAGTGCTCAGTATCAGTGCTCTGGCGCGCATCTCAAGAAGAAACAATATCCCGCTTGTCCACTCTCCCTGCTGCGCCTCGCTCGCGTGCAACCTTGCTGCCCCCAACCTCACCGCCCCCCACCCCCCGCGGCCTCTCTCGGTGGCACCCCCCAGCCCGTGCCGAGCCCCCGTGTCAGCGCTCAAGAGTGCGAGCGCCGCCGCTACGACGCGGCGCTGCGCCGCCTCAGCAGCAGCGGCGACGGCGAAGGCGGCGATGCCGAAGCCGTCGCAGCCGTCATGCACTTCAGCTCCAGCGCGGACAAGCAGTTTGTCAAGCACGGCGAGGGCGACTGCGCGGAGGGCGGCGGCGGCGGCGGCGCGACGCCGCGGCGGCGGCGGCAGCGCTCGTCGTCGGAGCGGCGCGCCGGCGCCGCGGTGCTGGAGGGGATGGTGCGTCGCCGCGCTCGCTTGATGGAGTTAGGGTCAGGTTTAGGATGAGGGTTAGGAGTGTGGTATGTGCACGTGTGCGCCGCGTGCGCCGCGCATGCGCGTACCCTATGTGTGTTGTTCCTCAGGTTTGAAAGCGCCAAGGCCAGCTGCAAAGAGTCTTGAAGTTTGGCGCACTCGCGTCCGTACTCGCTTCAACCCTCGGCCGTCGCTCTAATCAGCCGTGTCTGGCTTCTTGTGCGTGCGTTGTTGAAGAACCACCGCTGGGGCGAGAGAGTGGCAGCGGCTGCCAAAGGCAACTGGCCGAATCACGTTGTTCACTGATCGTAACTTTAATACAAGTTTTTTTGATCCTGCTGGAGGTGGTGATCCAATTCTATACCAACATTTATTTTGGTTCTTTGGTCACCCTGAAGTTTATATTTTAATTATTCCAGGTTTCGGGATTATTAGCCATATTTTATGTAAATACGCAAACAAACCAATTTTTGGGTCTCAAGTTCTGCTTTCTTTAGTCCTATACCAATGATGCATGTGCGCTTGACGATTCAATGTGCGCGCGCTTGTGTGTGTACGTGAACAGATGTGTCAGCATGGTGATAGCCTCCGCCTCACAGCGTCGATATCAAGCGCGCGGAACGCGAAAATGGCGCTAAACGCGTTGCACCCTTCGACCTCCATCATGACCACACTTCAACTTGAACTGTAGCCTCCGCCACTCCACAGCGCTGA
Organism: Tribonema minus; assembly: GCA_017506865.1. NCBI lineage: Eukaryota > Xanthophyceae > Tribonematales > Tribonemataceae > Tribonema > Tribonema minus. Next base: position 76,868 of record JAFCMP010000138.1, read on the forward strand.
TATCAAGCGTGCGGAATGCAAAATGCGCTGAACGAGCTGCACACTCCAACCTTCATCATGACAATGCGACTTCAACTTGAACTGCGCCTGGCGCAGGTCGTGCGCGCTCTTTCGGAGCACCACTGGAGCGAGGAGTGGGCGGTCGTGACGGACGCCGCCCTTGTATTTATGCGACACAGGCGCCAGGAGCTGCGCATAGACAAGATGGACCTCATCAGGGTCGCGGCATCAGGTGACGCTAACCCTAACGCAGTGCAACTGAGGCAACCTTAACCCTAATCCTCTAATCCTACACTCCATATCTGAACCCCAATCCTAGCCCTAACTGTAGCCCTAAGTAGTCCTGAGCTGCGCACAGACAAGTGGGACCTCATGACATCAGGTGTGAGGCGGCCCTGAACCTGACCCTAACAGCACACCCTAGCCCTATGTGCGGGCGGGCAGCCGTTGCTAACCCTTACCCTGACCCTCCCATATTGATCGGCCGACACGCCTTGCTCGTGCATGCCTTTCACAGCTTTGCGGCACAGACGAGAACACTCAAACTCTAACCCTAACCCTAACCCTTTGGAAAGCAACGAACGGGCGTCGGCTTGACAAAGCGCATTCCACAGTTGGGGTTATGATCAGGATGAGGGTTAGCCCTGCCCGCTTGTACGGTTAGGGTTAGGGTTAAAAATTGGCTGGCGCCCGCCTCGGTATGTGTAAGACGCCAGCGTCTCTTTGCAAGAAACTTGAAGTTGCAACCCGCCTCTCAATATTTTCAATTCTCCCCCCCCCCCCTATCTCGTCCCAAGACACCTCCAGCAAGCCTCTTGAACCCCCCCTCCCTCCCCCCCCCCCGCTCTCCCTTCCCCAATCTCAGACGAGGGCGCCATGGCCGGCCTCTCCCTGCCCGGCTTCTGCACAGTGGAGCTGCACACGCTGGGACGCGTACACTACATCATGATGCGCGGTGCGGCGCGCGTAGCTGCATGGGTCACTGCGCTGTCGGGCCTGTGCGGCGCTGCGGCGCTGGCGCCCGGCGCTGCCGCCGCGGCGACGCCGTCCTCTAGCGCGTCGGCGTGCAGCACTGTGTCGCTGCTGACGACGACGGGCGAGCTGGTGAGCGTTTCAAGCTGATATCCTTCCAAGTACACGGGTTGATGTAGAAGTATCGTACACGTGCGTGTGTTTCAACCCATGCGTTCACCATACACTTTTAGGTACACTTCATACGTGTGCAGGCGCCGCGGCGATGCCGTCCTCCAGCGAGTCGGCATGCAGCACCGTGTCGCTGCTCACTACGACGGGCGAGCTGGTGAGGATTTCAAGGTCGTATGTATCCTCTGATGTACAGTTCATATGCAACATGCATGGGAAGTACATGGGGTATGTCAAGCGTTCATGACGTGTGAAGGCGCCGCGGCGACGCCGTCCTCGAGCGCGTCGGCGTGCAACACCGTGTCGCTGCTGACGACAACGGGCGAGCTGGTGAGACCTTCAAGCTGACATCCCTCTGAGTACACGGATGGCTATAGAAGTAACGTACATGTGCGTGCGTTTCAACCCATGTGTTCGCCATACACTTTGTGGTACACTTCATATGTGTGCAGGCGCGGCGGCGACGCCGTCGTCGAGCGCGTCTGTGTGCAGCACCGTGTCGCTGCTGATGACGATGGGCGAGCTGGTGAGAGTTTCAAGCTCACATGTATTATTTGACGTGTACATATATGGTTCATGTACAGAACGTGCGTGAAGTACATCATTGAGCGAGAATTAATAAAAAGTACATCATTGATGGCAGCGTGTACAACATATATAGGCGCGGCGGCGACACCGTCGTCGAATTGGCGTGCAGCACCGTGTTGCTGCTGACGACGACGGGCTAGCTGGTGAGGACGCCGAGCTCAGATGTATCCTCTTCACGTGTGTACCATATCCACATCCATAATTCGTTTCACGTGTGTAATGTCTATATATAGAACGCATAGGAGGTACGTCGTGTACGTCAAGCGTTTATGACATGTATAAGCGCCGCGGTGACGCTGTTCTCAAGCGCGTCGGCGTGCAGTGCCGTGTCGCTGCTCACGACGGGCGAGCTGGTGAGGCCTTTGAGCTCATGTCCTTGGCATACACTTCTATGTGGTTGATGTGTAGCACGTGTGAGTGCAATAATCATGTACATCGTATACATCAAGCGGGTATGACATATACAGGCGCCACACCGACGCCGCCCATGAGCGCGCCGGCGTGCAGCAGCGTGTCGCTGCTGACGACGACGGGCGAGCTGGTGAGACCCTCAACTTCATGTCGCTCCACATATACACACGTACATTGCCAATGCCCTTCAACGCTGACCAGCACGTTCGATACATGCATACCTTGCGCAGGACCTCGACGGCGGCTCGTCGCAGGGTCCGCCGCCCTACACGGCGTTCATGCAGCGCAAGTCCGAGTGGCGCGGCAAGAACCGTTACATCCTCAACTGCCGCCGCCTGCACCCCACGACCGCCGACGGCGCCCCCCCGGAGCCCCTGGAGGCCCCCCCCGAGCAGTTCGTGAGCGACCTGCTGCGGCGCGTGATGAAACTGCAGGCGGACGGGGTCCTCGAGGGCGGCGGCAGCGCGGCGCTCGTTGAGTTTCTGGATGGCACTGCTCAGGTGGGGCGACAGAGTGTGTGGAGTGAGCAGAGGCTAGGCGTGGTTGAATATGATGAATGAATAGTAGATGAATGAATGAATGAACATGATCAGCGCGGCACTCGTCGAGTTTCTGGATGGCACTGCTCAGGTGGGGCCACTGTGTGGAGTGAGCAGAGGCTAGGTGTGGTTGAATATGATTGATGGATAGTAGATGAATGAATGCATGAATGAACAGATGATCAGCGCGGCGCTCGTCGAGTTTCTGGATGGCACTGCTCAGGTGGGGCCACCGTGTGTGAGCAGAGGCTAGGCATGGTTTGAATGCGATGAATGGATGGATAGTAGATGAATGAATGAATGAATAGGTGGTCAGCGAGGTGGCCTGCCGGGCACGCAACGCAGGGCTCAGGTGGGCCACCGTGTGGAGTGCGCGCATTAGCATAGGCTAGGTGTGGTTGGACTAGGTGAACAACTAGTGGGTGGATGCATGAATGAATGAACAGATGATCAGCAAGGCGGGCACGAGGCGCAGCAGGGTTCCTAGATGGCAGGGTCCAGGGTGCCGCTCTAGATGCGCTCCTGCAGCTGCCGTAACTCAGAGCATACATGACGCTTCCAGCGCCGCCTTGGGAACCAGTGCAGCAGCAAGTCTGCCCAAACAGCAGGCGCTGCCGACAGGGCATATGACACGCACAAAACATCCTCCCATCTGACGCTGCTGATTCCGCTGTCGTTGTGTTTCTGCAGCTGCGGTGGCTCGACCTGAGCGGGCCCGGGGATCCTTCCGAGCGGCTGGCGCTGTTCCTGAACCTCTACCACGTGCTCCTCATGCACGCGCACCTGCTGGTGGGACCGCCCGGCAGTGCGCTCAAGGCGGCGAGCTACTTCAACAGCCTGAGCTACGAGGTGGCGGGGGACGTGCTCAGGTGGGTGCGCTGTGGGAACGCTTTGTACAAGTAGTCAACTGCTAGCCCCCTTTTGGGGCGAAAGGGGGAGGGGGGGGTTGTAGTCGCCTCGTTGAAAGCGGTTGGTGTTGGTGCAGTACTGTTCTTCAAGAAAGTGACTGAGTGGTGCAAACGGCGCGTTCAAGGCTGCGAGCTACTTCAACAGCCTGAGCTACGAGGTGGCGGTGGACGTGCTCAGGTGGGCGCGATGTGGTCATCTCTTGAAGCAGTTGACTGCTGGCCCCCGAACTTGCATGCGATGATTGCATCAAGTGACCCCCCCCAATTGTAAGAAATTTGGGCTTCATGCATTGTTTTAAAGACTGCCCGATCGCCTCATTGACACATATTTGGGTCGGATGGCAAACGCGCTTGAACAACTGCGTGCCCCCCCCCCCCCCAACAGTCCTAGCTGCTGCCGTGCCCCCCCCCCCCCCCCCCCCCTTCCTCCTTCCCTCATCTCAAGGAACCTCTTAACACCCACAACCCCCCCCCCCCTTTCCAGCCTCGCGGAGCTCGAGCACGGCGTCATCCGCGCCCCCCTCAGCGCGCCGCGCCAGTGCCTCAGCAAGTTCTTCCTGCCGAGCGAGCGCTACGCGTTTGCGCTCACGGCGCCCGAGCCGCGCGTGAGCTTCGCGCTCAACTGCGGCTCCGAGAGCGGCGTGCGCGGCATCGCCGTCTACCGCGGCGCCGACGTCGACCGGCAGCTCGACCTCATGAGCGCGTACTTCCTGGCGGCGACAGTTGAAGTTGCGCCCGCGCGCCTCGCGGTGACGCTCCCGCGCGTCCTGGCGTGGTTCCAGGCGGACTTCGGGCGCACGCCGCTCGACGCGCTGCGCGCGATCCTCAAGTGAGCAACTACAAACATGTAAAATTTAGAGTTCCGAGCCGGTCCCACAAACCGTCTTAATTGCAGACGGCTTAGCCCGCCGTCCGTCTGAGCCGTCTAGACAGGCTCTACCGTCTTTTCCGTCTAAGACGGCCCCTTGCAGCAGATTCACCTACTTCACCTACTTCATTTTGACTGTGAACCAACTGATTACTTCATGTAGGGGCAACACAGCTCTCGCGGGTACTTACAGAGCAAAGCACACACTCATGCACACGATAACGGATAACGACCACACACTTGCACTTCAAACTTGAAGTGCAGTAAGACCAAAACAGTGAAAATAGATAGCAGCGCAGTAGCGGTGCATCAGCACTCTTGCCTTGGTATCGTACGTGAGCACATGTCTGCTGGAGTGTTATAAACGCCGTAAAAGCTGTTTTGAGAAAAGACGGAAAAGACGGTGTGTGTACATTTCGTCTTTTCGTCTTCGCCGTCTAGACGAGCCGGAACCGTCTAAGCTGGTTCCGGCTCGGAACTCTAGTAAAATTGAAGTGCGCATTGTGATGACGCTCCCGCGCATCTTGTGGTACTGCTGAGTGACCTCACATTACTTGGTCATTGCAGGGTTGAAGTGCACCTCGTGGTGATGCTCCCACGCATCCCGCTCATGTTGTACGCTAGTTCCAGATGCACCCCCACTCGATGCGCTGTGCACGATGCGCAAGTGAGTGAAAACACATGCACAGACGTCGTGGAACGCGGCGTGCTCAAAGGAGCGTTCTAGCGAACTTGTAGTGGAGCCAGCAGTACGCACAGAGTTGAGGTTGCACGCCAAGCACGCCCTGCCCTGACGTGCAAACGTCATGACAGTGCTGCCGTGGGAGATGCAGACGCTCAGTGCACGTGCTCTTTGAGGCAGTGGCCAGCGATGACAGTTACTGATGAGCATCAGCGCAAAGCACCGAATCAGTCTCCTAGTTTAACCTTGGCGTGCATTTACACCTTGGTGTACACACCGCTGCCTCGACACCGTGCGCACATGCACATCAGGCACCACATGTGCTCAGAAATAAGCGGCTTATCATCGGCTTGATGCACCCAGCAGGACGGTGTGGTTTTACTAGCGCCGCCTGGTCTACTCCAAGCAGTAGTGCTGCCGCCCAACCAAGGTCAGCCGCAGCATATGCCACAGCAACCGCATTCCTCTCTTGAAACCTGCTGCGCGTGCTATCTGTGGCTCTCCGCATTTCACTAGCCCTAACCCCAACATCCACAGAAGAGGGTGGCACTGTGGCTCGTGGCCTATTGCTGCAGCAGCGGCGACCACGGTCATTGGTGGAAGACACTTGCGGCTAACCACACCTTGTCGCCTAGAGCTCTACAATTTCTTGATTCATTTCCATTCACCTCAAATTGCCTCCAGGTACATGACCGGCACCAAGTACAACGCCCTGGTGGCGCTGCTGGCGGCGGCGGACACCACGCCGATCACCATCAAGCACAGCCACTTCAGCTGGCGCTGCCGCACGCTTGAGCTCGTCAGCACGGAGGAGCTGCGCGCGCTCGGGGCGCTGCCATAGCTGAGCGCTGATGGCTCAGTCGAGCGCTGCTGCCACGAACACACAGGCCGCTGCACACGACAGCGCGCTGCACACGCGCGGCGGCAGCAGTGCTCACCAGCTTGGCCAGGCTCTCGTCGTCGCTCAGGGACAGCTCGGAGTCGCTGTTTGCGTCCCAGCGCGCGGGGCAGCGGCGTCGCCAACGGGCGCGCCGTTGTCGCCGTCCTTAAGTGTAGAGTGCAACCGGCCTACACAACTTGCTGCTGGCTCAGGAAAGCGCTGCCGCGCTAGCGTCGCGCTGCCGCTGCTGCCTGTGCAGACCGGTGCTGCCTGCTGCCTCAGCACAGCGCCGTGACTTTAGCTGGCACGCTGCTGCCTAGTTGAAGCGCTGCTGCCCTGGTTGAGCGCCGCTGCCCTGCTGTGCACTGCTGCCACGATTACTGAGTGCTGCTGCCTGGACGGCCGTTTGCCTCATGAGTAGCGAGAAGGTGTATCACTGGCGCCGCTGTGTGTGCTTTTGGGAGCGCTTCAAGTTTCGCAGCCTTACAGGGTGTGCGCTCCCGAGCTGACGCTGCAATTTATTTACCTGGCCTTGTAAATGCTGGTCTGCCGGAATGCAACGCAGCAACTGCGCGGTCGTATCCACTGGATCATTCAATGCAGCGCTCCTGTAAGATAGTTTCTTTGGCACATACCACAGAACGTTGACGCTGACAGACGTGCCATAGGCTGCTGCCAGCAATGAATCATACTCCCCATGTCCTGTTGTATGCCTCTTGGTGTCTGCTCCTCTTCGGCACTGACGTGGAGCCAGGTGGAATGACTCATGGCAAGGGCTACCAGGTTGAGGATATTACAGCCAATGTACGTTGAACAACACCCTCCTGGCGATTGAAGTCTTCAAGTACGACTTGAGGTTTTGTGCGGCGAACTATACCACGTACGCAGGATTCGCAGCGAGCATAACAAATGCGCCACACACTCTGAAGAAGTGCCATAATCGAATGGTCATTAATCGAATGGTCATAGTGATCACATGGGACAGCACTCATGCATTTGTGACAGACAGATGGCAGGGAAGCGGAGGACCAGAGAGCGGTTGGCAACAGCTGTGGAAGGCATTCCGTGATGACACAAGTGCATATTTGGTGCCGCCTGTCGCTGGACGTTCTGACCAATCTTCAATCCTATAGTCTCCGCAGAGTGTAGGCTCTGTGGTACTAGTTCACTGCACTGGCGCCGCGCGGGTTGGTGGCGAGTACGTCACGCAGCAGCTTCCGCTGGACGCTGCTGGCAAGTGCTGAACTTCGAGTAGAGCGTCAGCCTGCACAACGACAAAAAGCCGTCACCGGAGCAGAAAAAAGGGCGTGCACGCATCAGGCATCATGCGGGACGATAGGTGCGAATACCGAAAGTGCAGCAGCAGGGGCTCATCTATCTGTTCAATCAATCCGCAGCAGCGCTGGGCGTGAGGGGGGGGGGGAGGGGGCGGGGGCGGACGGAACCTCCCCCTTGTGCCCCCCCTCCCCCCGCGCGCACACGCCTGCGCCGTCTCGGTTTTCAGCGACGGTTTTTTAATCACAGCCGGGGATGCACGCACGAGGCAGCAAGCGACACGCGTCTCAGTCAGTCACGCACCTGTAGGTCCGATTGGTGTTGAGCACTGCTGCAGGCTGTGGCAGCGCTCATGTGTGGCATCAGTGTGCCGCTCTCGCCGCGATGGACAGCAGCGTCATGTGGTGCTGGTGGTGCAGGCAGAGGACCTGATGAGCGGCAGAGGTGAGGGGGGGGGAGGGGGGCGGGGGCGATGCTGTGGAATCAGTGCTCAGCGACGCCTCGCATCATTCATTTGCTCAGCAAGGTTCCGCTAAAGCGCTTGTAAGGATTCAGGTGCATTCACGTGGTTGTGTCTCACTCCTTCTCTTGTGCGCAGGGCTCCACAAACACTTTCGCATCATACATGTTCTCAGCAAGTATCTGCTTGAGCGCTCACAAGGCTTGACTTGCGTTCACGCGCGGTTGTGTCCAGCTCCTCCCCTCCTGTGCGCAGGGCTCCGCAAGTGCAGACGCAGCAGCGGCAGGCAGCGCCAGTGCCACCCCACGTAGACCAAATACTTTCCCACACAATACAGACCGCACATCTGACGACACGAGGCGTTGCAAGCACCTGATGCGACGTGAGGTAATGCTGCACGGTGAGTGGCGTGCGCGCGCAGGGCAGGCTCAGAGCATGGATGACATTCGTGGGTGTTTCCTCAAGCGGGTGCCTTCCCCGTGGGGCGGCTCCCCTCGGAGCGGTTCTGCGAACCTGTGCCACGGCTCATCATCGCCCGGCACGCGTTGGCACATAATCAGGAAGGCGGGACACACTCTGAAGGTACGGTGCGTGGTGCCTTGCGCTGGGGTTGTGGGCGCGCCTTCCTTTTGGTCCTATTCTGGAAGTGAATCAACACGTCCAGGACGACTCAACATCTGCAGCGCACCTCGAGCTCCCGCGTCGGTATCAGCTCGGTGACGCCTGGATGCGAATACATACCCCCGGCGAGGCTCCGTGACGCGCAGCAACTTCAAGTGTGGGCATGCGGACCATATCTATGAGTCAGCTCACTGCAAGCCGCAGCAGCGCTGTGCGCGTGGCAGCGAACGCCTGTGGCGGCACGCCTGCGCTTGGGCAGCTGCGCTCAGCACCTGGTCAGACGGCCGGGAGAAAGAAATCGCAACCAAGACAGCGTGCCGTCAAGCGCTTACAAATAGAGGGCTGCCAAACAGTCATCTTTCAGCAATATGGTTGCGAGAAAGGTGGTGCGGAAGAGTATGTCACGTACTTCAATGATAGTTTTGTATGGAGTGTGGAGTGCCACGGAGTGTATATCACATACTCGTGGATCATATCACACGACTGGTGAGGAAATTGTGGAGTGTCATGTTGCAGCACTGGAGACACACGGTGGTAGTTTTGCACTGCCCCCCGAGGGCAGGTCACCAGTGGGTACTATGGGTCTGCAGGGTAGGTTTGATCTTGGGAGGGGCGCCGGACGCTTACAGGCGACCCGAGGGCAAAGACTGCCTGGGAAGCTGTTCCTCGTGGCGAATGTGGATAAAAAATATCCTGACGAGTGCGCGTGTTGTGCTGCACCCCCCCCGTGCGGTAGCCGCATTAGCTAGATGCTGTTCGCGATGAAAACTACATGGGTGATAAACACCAAAGAATTGACATACTCGGTTGTGACATGCTGGTTCCAGCATCCCAGCGGTGACAAACAAATAAAAGGAAAAGAACCATTCGATTCGAATAAGCGCAAATGGCTCTGCGGAGTGGCTTGTAGAGATGAGTGCCACAGTACCACAAGCATTGCATCGATACCATGCAGCGCTTCAAGCTTCTCCAAGTAGAGACAAGCACCAGACAGCAACACATTTGCTTGCACGAGCCGTGAACCGTGAACAGCGTGTAGTCAACTTTGATCACCACTGCCACAAAACGATGCTGCGTGCCTCCAAGTCATGTCGTTCAAGCGCAATTGCCGTAGATCCGCGAGGAAACAGGCGCACCTGTGTATCATGGATGGATCTGATCGGTGGATCTGAGGCCATGGGTCCCAATGTCCTCCAGCTGTGGTTGTCATCTGCAGTGCAGATGCTGGCGGTCAAGTGCCCGACTGCCTGAGGATGCAGCAGAGTGCGATAGTCACATGGAACCGCATCAGCCGTAATGCCGCGCCGGTGGCCGCAATATAGTGGCTGTGTGCTGTGTGAGTGAAGGGGGTTGTTAGTGTGAGTGTGGATTCCAAGCTTCCGGAAGACCATTGTTAACGATGGGGTGCAATCTGCAGCCAGCCTTGTCCATTCAAGACCATGCAGGACGAGCAGCAGCATGATGGCGAGGCGGCCTCCGCCAGCCGCAAGCGCCAGCGGCTGCCTCCCGCAGAGCAATCAAATCGTGATGTATGCACGTTGGTAGTGCAGCTCTGCCGGCAATTCTACCATTTAGGCTGGGTCACCGGCACCGGCGGCAGCATCAGCATCCGCAGAGGCGACCGCCTGTTTATGACGCCGTCTGGAGTGCAGAAGGAGCGCATGGAGCCAGAGGATCTGTTTGTGCTAGATTTGGACGGCAGGATTCTGGAGCAGCCTGGAGCGAGCACAGGAACGCCGCTGAAGCTCAGTGCCTGCGCACCGCTGTTCCAGCATGCTTACAAGCTTAGGGATGCCGGCGCCGTCCTGCATAGCCACGGCATGTATTGCGTGCTGGCGTGCTGCATCGCCGAGAAGCAGGGGCACCGGGACGAGTTCAGATGCACGCACCTGGAAATGATCAAGGGGCTAGCAGGGGTAAGCCCCAAATGTCATGATTAGTGCATCTAAATCACGAGTTAGTTGTTACTTTCATAACGAACGCACACGACATTTGCTTTCCCTGTAATGTTGAATGCTCAAGAGGTGACGCTCATGCGAACTTCAACATCCCTCACATACACGAGGTGCAGAAAAGTCTAGTAAGATACTTGTTGGTAGCCTTGATGTGTTGCCCAGCATTCCTTGTATGTGTTTTGATGCATCATGTGGCTATTACAAGAAGCCAGTGCCTTGCATTCATGCTTTGCTGTGTAAGGCCCGTTTCTGAATCTTGATGTGCCGCCGCTGTCACTCAACACATCCCGCTTCATGACAGCAGTCAGTAAAGCAACGCTGGGCGCCAGTCTTAGCACCTCATGCACAGAAACCTGCGTATTGGAGAAACCAGACCCCGCTCGCCGTTGCAAGCAAGGCCCTTGTGTGATGCCAACAGCGCCAGTCGTCCCGCAGCCCACCAGCGAATCACTATCTGCAATGCGCACCGTATCCCCCCCCCCCCGCCGCCTCCCCAACATCCGCACCCCCACACACACCACACCTCAACCCCGCGCAGCACGGCTACCACGACGACCTCGTCATCCCGATCATCGAGAACACGGCGCACGAGGAGGACCTCGCGGACAGCCTCGCGGCCGCGATTCGCGCGCACCCGCGCGCCAACGCCGTGCTCGTGCGCCGCCACGGCCTGTACGTCTGGGGCCCCTCGTGGGAGAAGGCCAAGACGCAGAGCGAGTGCCTGCACTACCTCTTCGAGTGCGTGGTGCGCATGGCGGAGCTCGGCGCGGACGCCGCCGCGCCGCCGCCGCGCTGCTCCTGCGCCACCGCCGCCGTAACTGCCGCCGGCGGCAGCGGCGGCGCGGCGGCGGCAGAAGCGGCGGCGCCGCGCGTCGTGCTGCTGGACATTGAAGGCACGACGACGCCGATCACATTCGTCAAGGACACGCTGTTCCCGTACTCTATCGCGCACGCCGATGCATTCCTGCGCGAGCGCGCGGCGGACGCGGAGGTGCAGCGGCTGATGCGCGAGGTGGCGGCGGCGAGCGCTGACGCGGCGTCGCGCGCGGCGGGCGCGCCGCTGGTCGCAGTGGAAGGCTCGGAGGATTTTATTGGGGAGGTGGCGGCGAATGTGCGGTGGAATGTGGAGCAGGACCGCAAGGTGCCGCCCGTCAAGGACCTGCAAGGTGCGCGCGGCTGCGGCGACGCGAGCGGGTCGTGCTGTGATGTACTGGGCGTGTTGTTTTGTTATGCTACAAGTGAAGAATGTAGCAGTTTGTGCGGCTTGAGCGGATGCTGTGGTGTACTTTAAGTGACGCTTTGATGAACGTCAAGTGGAGAATGCAAACTGCGGCTACGAGAGGCCTGACAACTCCAACCTCAGGCCGCATGCTAAGCGAGACAGGCAGGTGACCATCCTTCACTGTAACACTAAACTTTAACCCCCAACCCTCGCTTGCCCCCCCTTCCCAGGGCTCATGTGGCGCGTCGGCTACGAGAGCGGCGAGCTCCAGGGCGCCGTGTACGACGACGTCCCGCGCGCGCTGCGCCGCTGGTCCGCCGCCGCCGCCGCGCCGCCGCTGCCGCAGCAGCAGCAGCAGCAGCAGCGGCGCGTCGCCATCTACTCCAGCGGCAGCCGCCGCGCGCAGCGCCTGCTGTTCCGCCACTCCGCCGCGGGCGACCTCACGCCGCACATCGCGGCGTACTTCGACGTGAAGAGCGCGGGCCCGAAGCGCGACGCGCGCAGCTATGCCGAGATCGCGCTCTCGCTCGGCGTCGAGCCGCGCGACATTCTGTTCCTGACGGACGTCGAGGCGGAGGCCGCGGCGGCGCGCGCTGCGGGCTGCGTGGTAATCGTCGCGCTGCGCCCCGGCAACGCGCCGCTGCCCGCGGGCCACGGCTATGCGACGGCGGCGGACTTTGACGCCATCCTCGCGTAGCGCAGCTGTGGCGCGGCGGCGGCAGCAACGGCGGCGGCGGTGGCGGAGGCGCTCCTCAAGTTGGGGTTGAAATTTGTGATGCTGCCGGTAACGCGCCGCTGCCCACGGGCCACGGCTTCGCTACGGCGGTGAACTTTGACGCCATCCTCGCGTAGCGTAGCTGCTGCGCGCTGGGGGGGCTACGCGGCGGCAGCGGTGGCGGCACTCTTGAAGTTGCAGTTGAAGTCTGTGGTGTTGCCGGTGACGCGCACTGCTGCTCATGTACGGGCACTACTGGCGCGTGGTGATGGTGCTAGGCTTATAGTTTTCGTCTTTGGTGGCAGTGCTCTGTGCCGATGTTGCGCTGCCACCCATGACTTCGCAGCAGCACGAGTTTCCAATGACATCCTTGAGTCGCGCCCCAGGATGCCTCGTTACCCTTCCTCCTGTCGTGGCGAGCACCACTTAGCGGTGCGATGCCTGAGGGTACCTATAGAGTCACAGTGGAGTTCAGCACCACCTTCTGATGGCATATGTAGTGCCATCGGGTGTGAGCGCTCTACCATTGCCAGGCCAGGCCTCGTCGTCGAAGTTTGGTGAAGTGATCACACGCAATGGCAACGCGGTATCGGCTTGTACTTTGTTCGATAACACACAGCGCAGGCCCTACCAGCACACATGCATCAGCGTTCTGCAATGTTTGTTGTATCTTTGTTATGCCCTGCATGCCGAGACATCTGACACGACCCCAACCAGCATTGCATCAGCGTTGTGCGGCCTTTGTTGCATCCGTTATAATGTCCTGCATGCCGAGGCATTGCTGCTGCACGCGTGCCATGTTCTGGTGCGGACTGCAGTGCAAGGCTTGGCCTCGCTGACATGTGTAGCACATCACGCAGCTCTTTAGGCAAGGTATAAATTGAACATGGGAAGCACAGTGTATGTGACTATCAATGGAAGTTACGCACCTAGATGTGCTCTCGGTGCTGACGACGCTGACATCTGTGGACCACACCTTTCAGGCTCGCCTGACATGCACATATGTCATGCTAGCAGTATGCCAAGCAGTCTGGAAGCGTGGAGGTCGACCCAGCTGCGGCTAGTGTGGGTGAGATGTGTACCACGGCGTGACCACACGCACAGAATGTAAATTGTGCAGGTTAACGTACTAATGTACAACAGATGAGTTGCTTACATCTGGTGACCGTCAATAACGTCGGGTGCTGCGATTCCCCACTGCCAAGCAGAACAGACACGCCAAGGCTTGCAGAGCGAGCAGTCGCGGGTAGATGGTATGTGTGTAGCCCTCGTGCTCTACATGCAATCCTGACGTGAAGCAAATGGTGTGGCAAGCATGGCAACATCATCATAGGCGCATCCTCGGACTGGCGAGCACAAGGACACACACAACGCCGTGCAAGCAACAGCACGTGAACATTTGGCCACCTCATGCATAAGGGAGGTCTGATTATGGGGCAATAAGGTGGTGGATACTCCTTCAAAGGTACAGGAGCTATGTACATGGCCAATAGATCGTGACTGCAATGCGCCACACGCGCGCGCACTGCCTACGCCTTCCTGTACTCCGCGAGCAGCGGGTACATGACGTCAAACGCACGCTGCATCACGAGCACGGTCTTGGCGCCCGTCATGACCACGCGCCCCTCCGCAAACATCATGAAGACGACCTTGGGCTGCTCGAGGCGAAACACGACGGCGGGGTACAGCTCCGGCTCGTAGCTCGCGTGCTGCGTGTGCTCGTAGTGCAGCCGCTCGAGGTCCAGCCGGAAGCCGAGCTTGCACGCGACGACGATGTTCTGGATGGCCACCGTGCTCGTCTTGAGGACGAGCGTGGAGACGATCGCGCTGAGCATCCGCACAAACTTGTTGGCGGCTTCCTGCGCAGCAGCGGCGTGCAAGGCGCGCGTGGTGAGCGTCACGGGCACTGTATGTGGTTAGCCCTAATCCCACGCATTTTGCAGTGCCGCATGGCCGCGTGCAAGTCCGCCGCCGCCTTGGCTGCGCCACTCGTGAACACCGGTGTGCCCTTGTCAGTCAAGAGGACTGAGCAGTGATACATGCACACATGATGAGCGTGTGGACCGGCTTTGGAGTGTGATGCTGGTGAGCGGTGCCATGCACCAACCGGCAACTGCGGTACGATGAAGTTGATGAGGCGGTGAGCAATTTGAACGGGTGACGCACCAGTTCAGTCTGGCATCGATGCCTCTGGCTTATTGCCAGTGCTTGCACAAGGGCCGCGTCAGCGACCTGATGGCCGCACAGTGCAGTCAGCTGCAGTGTCCGCCACAAGTGCGGCTTCCACACTTTCATCGTAACATTAGAAGGCTGCTTGATCGGCAGTGTGCACAAGCGCCTGCTTGTGCTTTGGTGTCTGTTGTCCGTAATTAGAATGTGACTTGCGGGTTAGTGCTGCTCGTGCAGCTAAAGGACAGTAGCAACACTTGACAATTGTAACCATATGCCGAAGAACTCTGAACCGCACCTGTGCATCCTCGGTGTCCAGGCAACCAGTGACAATCATCTTGCCACTTGGGTACAATATAGCGGTGCTCGGAGGTGTGCGCAAGCGCATGACACAGGCCTGCGGCTGCCGTTTGGGATTGTACTCGATGGTCGTCTTGGCTGCAGCATGCAGTGCTTTCAACTCCAGTCTCTGCCCGACATTCAGCGATGCGGTGACATTCTGCTGCCGCAGAATGATCCCAGAAGTATGGCTCCAGCCCCTCCCACCGTCGATGGGCTTCTCCGCTGCCGCTGGCGGTGGAGGCGAAGCAGAATGCATCATCATCTGCTGCTGCTGCTTTTATTTAGTAAGAGTAGGCCTCCAGATGCAGGAGCGTTTTTTGAACTCGATCCCTGCCACAGACAGTCACCGCAGTCAAACCAAAGCTCTGTTTCGAGTTCTCTGCGCAGCTGGTGATAACCTTTTTTTTCTGTGTCCCAACTTCAATTACCGCAACTTCAAATTGATACCTTGAAGATTATCAATTGAAGTTGGTGAAAAAAAAATTGTTGCCCCTGGAAATTTTTTCGGTGAAAATCGGCACAGTGCCTAAGAGCAACGAGCGGCGCGGACCAATGCAGGCGGGTGTGCTCCAGTAGCAGAGGCTTTACGCCGGCGCTTGATGCAGACGTTGCTACCAGGAGCAGCCTGAGGATGCAGCAGTGGGCCTCGTGGACAGCGCTCGCCCTAGCGTTGCATATGGTCAGCAGCAAGAGCTGGTTTCCCGGCCCTGCGCTGGTGCAAGTCAACGACAGCGTGTCCGGTGCTTTCTGCCAGCAAGGCATAGCCACTGGATCGCAGGTGCACATGTGCTCTCTGGTGACAGGTTACCCTCAGGGCTCTGCTGCGGATTTGTTCATGCTTCTCGTTTTTCCGACTTTGCGCGGGGAGGCAGTCCTTGGACCACCGACCCCAACATTGCTGGAATGCTGGCAGATCTCGCACTCAACAAGACCTCGGAAACGGCAAGATTAGATGCCAGGAAGAAGCTGGTTGGGACCGCTCAGGTGAGCCTGGCTGGTAGCTGCCTTATAGTTTGTGCCTGCTGCAATATCAGATTACTTGGTGATGCTTCAAGTCGTCTGGCTGGTGCACTGGGATCGAGAGCAGTCAATAACGAAGTAAGTTCATGTCATTCATGATGCTGACGACAAGATATGAATGCAAAGTGAATGCCGAGAAATGTGACTCTTAGTCGGCTCCATGCATGGAAGTTGAAGCATTCAAGTGCAAATGGGAACGGTATGTCACTATGGTGGACAATCACCATGCGACCATGATCAGCATGCTTTACTCCAAAAGCATCAGCATGCTTTACTCCAAAAGCATTGTACTGAGCAGCAGTGCCACCAATTGAGACGGGGCCGGCATGCTACTCAATGGTACAACGCTGTGTCACCAATAATGGTATACGCATAGGTGTGCTCGCAGTGCGAATGGCAAGCCATCGTGTTACTAAGTTGTGCTGGAGTTGAAAAGCCAATTTGACTACAACTATCATGAAGCAAATTTCAAACAAGTCCGATGAGCCACAGCCATACAGAATAACGATGCCAGTGTCTGTGAAGACTGCCAGGCACGCAAGTGCCTGTGAACACTGAGTCTGTCAGGTAAGTGATTGTGACTCAGCGCTCAGCTGACATGTTAGAGTTGGAGGCCTAGGAGGCTGCATAACCGTGTGAGTCAGAGTCTTGCCAATTGTTGACTGTCTCATTAGCCTGGTGCAGTGATCCAGACAGGCAGCGGTGCAGCCGCGATGCTCTATGAGTCAGTCTGTTTGAAAGTGGCGTTGATTGACAAGTGTGGTGTCGCCAACCAAGGCTGGTGCAGGGCGCTGCCTGGAAATTGTTGTGTGTGCATATGTGGAGGGGGCACGTGCCAGTGGGATTCTGGCCAGCGGCCACAATGGCCTGTGGTATGCCGACTGCTTGTGATACCAGTCCATCCAAAATCTGGGTGCCGCAGTGCCTGCAGTAGGAAACCACAACTTGAAACCAGTGCCCTGCAGTTCAACTTGAAGTTTGAGGCGAAGCGGTGTATGCACCTGCAGGCCTTCCAGGCACACTGTCAAAAACAATCTGCAACAAGTGCTGCAGCAGCTGACAGTGTCATGAAATATGATGGTATGGCGATGGCAGGGCCATCTGTGCCAGCAAGGGTGCATACCTACTGTGCGCTCCTGCTTGCATCCCCAACAAAAGTGCAACTTTCCTACAACTTCAAGTTGGAAAGGTGCAACTTGTTGAACTCATAGTTGAATGGTACGATAACAATCGACAATCGCTCAGCCAAGTGCCTTTGTGTCAGCATGTCGAGCTGCATATGCATACGCACACAGGTTGACAACTAGTGTCCCCCGTCAGCGCCATACCTGGGGGGCCGAATGCAAGTGTGAAGCCGGCTGCAGGTGGACCAGGTGTAGCTTTGAGTAACTTTCTGTAGGCCATCTGCTGCAGAGATGTCGTCAATCCTCTAATTGACTTTATTGCTGAGCTGTTGGGAGACCAGGTATTCTGCTCCTGTGACCGTCGAGCTTTTGTGATGAGGGCGATGTTTTAGGCCTTACTAGTAGGTCACTAATCAAAGTGGTTTGGTGCTGGATGAGTGCATAGGATCGGGAACGTTGTCTTGTGCCCTTGCAGACTCAGTTCTCCCTAAGGCTTGCGGATCCATATCCAGAGCAAGTGCTTCTGGCAGTTTGCTTGAGCTCCACTTACATTTTGGTCACAACCACGGTCTCAGCGGATTCCGAAGCATAAGCCCGCAACAGCACACAGCATAATTTGTGCTTGACACACATATGCTGCATGACAGGACAACCCTTCAAGTTGCTCTACATGAAGTTCTCTATTGATACATGCTGGTGATGAGTGGCGTGTCGTGGTGCACTCTGAACCAATGACATGCAGAAGCAAAGGTTAATTTAACAATTACACGCAGAGCAAGAAGTCGAGCAATGGTAGCTTGTAGGTACTGCAAGACTGCACATATGCGATTGCAGTTGTCAGCTGGCATTGCTTCAGCAATTATTGTGGCAGCTACAACAAGCGCAACAAACAAGGGACGGTGGTTGTGCTGCAGCTGCCTCTATCGAGCCAATCCTGCAACGAGCTGCATTTGATACCTTATCTTGATTTTATCACTTTGGCCTGGTGATGTCTTCATGGACGCAACTGGCTTCATGCCAATGGACTTTTGTTGATGCATCCACCCTCTTGTTTCACAGCCTTACTTTACTGCCCCGACATTTTTACTGCAAACCTACTTGGCAGGCTAGCAGGGAGGATTGACTGCGTAAACGCCCATACACCACCGACATACTGGGTTCATACACATGGCATCAGATTTATCTCCCTGCTCTGAAGTATACGTATACATTGATGATTCATCTACAGACTCAGCGAACTGCCCCAAGCACACGCTCGCGCCTCAGCAACTAAAAATTCAGGTGTCCGGTGCTGCGCACGCCTCAGGTGGACCTCTTTCTCTGCGGAGACGAGACTTGCAAGACAATAGCAGATCTCATGTACGTCGTGCCAGCAGTCGACCCCACCCGCCCACCCGTTCTATCCTTCGGCTACCAGCGCCTGCCGAACTCCCTTGGGGCGATACCGTCAGCGTACTTTGACGCGGCGACCATGTTCTCAGTCATGTCGGCCCCTGCTGGCGGCGCCGACGCGCTGAGTGGCAGCACCACCAGCATGGAGCAGTTGCCCGAGACCATCGCGTGGGCTATGGACGACCCGCAGTACGTGGACAACTACCCGTCGCTGCTCAACTTTGGCAGCCTGGCGCGCACGCTCACAATCGGCGACAACATCAACTGGGCCAACATACGCGTGGGCAACTACCGCGACGACAGGGGCAAGTGCGTGACTCTGTTCACGCCCGTGCACCCCTGGTTTGACGAGCAGGGGTGGGGGGACGCGGAGGACTGCGAGAGCACGGAGACGTTTGTCTTCGACAGCTACTTCCCGCAGGTGCGGCACCACTGCACTGCGGCACATCGACTGCGCTGAGTGCCGCTGCCTCAAAATCCCGGACTGCGATGCCTGTACCGACATGTCACGCCTGACTTCAAATTCAACAAGTCACTTGAAGTTGCCGGGCGGGTTTGCCCCGTGTCTTGCAGATGCCAGCATAATGATTGCAGATGACTTGTGCCAGTGCATGTTCGCATGTTCAAACTGACAGCTTGCAGAGAGTGCTGCTCATCAAATGACTATTTTCCCCCACGCATACTCACTGTGGCACCTCCCCATGACAATCCCAGTGAGCATAGTTTGCACAACCAAGTATCCAGCGGCATTTGTGAGAGCAGCCTAGGCCGGCGTCCGCCACTCGGCCGATGCTCAATGATTGCCTCAATAGGCTCGATCATCATGTATGGCCGTTCCAACGCCGAGGACTGGGGGCATTCAGGTCGCTCTCCTCAACAGTGCTGCGCCGCTGCTATTGTTTTTAAAATAATGGTGCATGACCTGCAACCCAGCGCATACATGAGGCCACACCACTGGCACACTCCCACACTGGGCACACACCTCCACGGCCATCTCAGAAACTCTAAGATCCCTCATCTACCTTTCCCCTGACCCGGTAGTGCCCTTGCCCCTGCCCCTCCTGCACGCCGTCCTTTACGATTTGCTGCCGCCGGGGCAGGTGTCTACCACGGGCTGGCGGAGCATGGCATTCGCGTCATCGGCGCTCAACATGGGGCGCACCGTGTACTGCCCGCCCGCCATGTTTGCCAACGTCGTGACGAGCGCCGCGCGCGGCAACACGTGCAGTGCGTATTACCAGGTGCGCGCCTGCGTGTGGAGTGCTTGCGCACAATGTCATTAAGGAACGCCTTGCATTCAAGTTGGGAAGTATGTGCTTCACAGTAGAATGTGGTGTCGGATTCACCGATCCTGGCTTTGCCACTGAGCTCAACTTGAACGACTTGCGCACACTTAGCAGGGCAGCTCCAGATTCCGCCTTCACCTAGGTGTACCAGGATACTACTACACTCCCTTTGGGTGTGCCAGGATACTTTTCTGAGGCTCCCATAAAGCTTTGTTGACTGTGGTGACCTGGATGTACCGCAGCGCTAAAATCATGATCATCCATGCTTGTGCTCCCTTACATGGCAGCCTGAGGGCAGCCTCCCCTTCTTGGGTGCCAAGATACCAATCTTTATGTTTGCCTGTGGCAGCTGCCAGTGAATCTTCGAGTTAGAATAGCCGGCGTGCAGGGCAGCCGCCGATTGTTACTAAATGACAGTTACACCTCCGTCAGTCTTCAAATGCAGCCTGAGCATGCCCCATGATGATCAACCGTTACGGCTGCAGCTGCCGTGCACAGTCGACACTCAGTCTGTCACACGGTCAGTCAGCAGACTACACATCCTTTTTGCTGCTGTTACTTTCTGCCAATATGAAGTCAACAGCAACTTTGCTGTCAGGTTAGTAACTGGCCCTACATGCAGTGCACTCCAAGTGACACTGTGTATGCTAAAAGTACTTCTGTTTTCTACGCCCGCCCCAGGCCTGTGTGAGCAAACATGTGTTTGGTTGACCATTGGTTGTCATAATCTTGCAAGGGTCATAGCAAGGTGTTGACAACTACATTGTCACTGTCGTGGTAGACAGTAGCCTAGGTCATGCGCTGCATTCGTTCAATTGCACTTCATACACACATTGCTACTTTGCCTTCTAACCGGTCTGTATCATGCGCATCTGCTCTGTGGTGCTCGCCTCCGAAACAGAAGTCACCGATGCCTTCTGATGATTACTCATGTCCCTGCACTTGCAGGGGCATCCAATACCATGTTCAGCGATGATCAGGACATTCTCGACGGCAACTCAGCAGTGCTACAGTTTGGCGGTGCCATGATCGTGGCGTGGAATCTTACGGAGATTGTGCCAGCCGCGACCACGGCTGATGGCCACCTGTCGTTTGGAACGTTTGCCTGGTAGGTATTGGGGCCAAGCACATCTGATTCATCTTTTGAACACACTGTCAGTATAGGATGCTCTGAGCGTGAGTTGGCTGACAGTGTGTAGCTCACATGGTCTGGTTGTGAGAGACCTCGTAGGCAACCTTCGTCACATGCACATTCGCCATGATGTAGACATACTCTCAAGGTGAATTGTGGGTGCAGCGAGGGTCCTGAGGTCCTTTCTTGTGAGCTCATCTAATTAGCGCCATTGCCGCCACGCAGTGCCATGCCGCTGCGCAGCGCTATCGCCGCAACGAGGCGCCATGCTGCACTGGTGTACAGTAACTCATCAGCTGTCAGCATTGCTCAGCACGACAGGTGTGCGAGCCCCTGCGTGGACAAAATTATAGTCTACTTGTGGAAGGCGCGCACTGCGCATGCAGGCATGCGCAACCACGGCCGCTTGTTGTCAGGAAAAGAAATTGAGATAATTGTTTCGGGACGTAGCTGACAAGCTCACGAGGCACATATCCCATTTATCACCATGTACTTTGAAGTAGATGAATTCTCGAAGCCAATGTACACACTCCAATTGCGTACACATTATTTCAGGACAGAGGGCTACCAGCACGACCTTGACACTTTCACGGACGGCACGAGAGCAGGCGCTTTCAAAAGGAGCGTCAATGCGACAACTATCTGGCAGCCTGAGGCGGCGACCGTTTGTGTGTGTGCGCGCACACGCGTGTGGGAGTGAACGAGGCTGGCCTCCGCAGCAACTCCCGTGCAGGCAATAAGACTAATGCCCTACCGGTGACCTTGCGCTGACCAGTAGTAGTGGCCTCAAAATCTGGTCCCATTCTCGTCATGATGTATAGTAATAGAAGTACCATGGTCCACTGCAGACAAACGCACTGCAGTTGGCACCTGCAGGAGCACTGCGTGCCCAAGGCTTTGGCCTCATGGCTGCAGCAACTGATACTGTAACAGTGCTGAGCAGCAGCACACAAACCACAGCGCTGCCAACCACCTCGCTGAGAAATGCATATTGTGTGCCCCTCCTCAGGAGCAGCGACTTTGATGCCATCAACCTGTCACCGGGCCAGCCCGACAAGTTTAGCGACCCCTACGCCATCATGCAGAATCTGGTGAACCTGGCAGTCATCGCGGACTGGCCCGGGGCGCTGCCGTGGTGCGACTTTGAGCACGCAGCGGCCTCGGTCGTTAAGTTCCCGGCACCCGCTGCCAGCAGCAGCAGCTCCACCGTGTCGGAGTATGCACAGCTTGCCTACGTGCGCACGCCAGACGGCGGCGTCCACTCGCTGTACGACTGCGCGGCGCTGTGGCCCATGTTGAAGTGGGGCAGGCCGGCTCCCCCCCTCTGCGGCGGGTGGCGGCGCGAACCGGCGCAGACATCTTCAAGGTCGCAAAGGCCAGCTGGGCGAACGTTACGCTAAACACGGGCTTCTACACAGCCTCTGCGGGCACCGGATTCGCCAACTACCCGTCGCTCACGGCGTCCGCGGTCGAGGCGGCCATCGACACGGTGCGGCTCACCGCCGCAACCGCGCTCGACGCCTACGTTAATCTACAGCTCGCCACTTCGGACTACACGCTGACTCTCGCGGGCGCCGCCATCGCGGTGTCCGTCACGCTGGTCGCACTCATCGCGGGGTACCTCGGGCGGCGCGAGCTCGTGCGCTTCTTCAGCAAGTGCCGCGCCGGCGTGGCCTGGGCCAAGGCGGTGTCCATCGCGATCACGGCGGTTGCGGTGATCACGTACCCGGTCATGGTCATCGTCGCGGAGTCGGCGGCGCGTGCGAGCAACCCGTCTGCGCGCGCCAGCGACGTGTACTGGATGGTCGGCGACGCATCCGGCTACGGCTCTTATAAGATACCGGCCGTCATGACGATGACGGCACGTTCCGTATACAGCGACGCGGCGTACGTGATCATCTGGGTGAACCTGGCCATGGCCGCCGTGTGCACGCTGGCCATCTGCGTCTCCATCGCGAGACTCGCGGCCGTGGAGGAGATCAAGTACCCGCTCTTGCCAGTGCGCCGCGCCTCTAGCGTCGGCAGCGCGCCGTCGCTGCGGCCCGAGCACGCCGTGCCGCTCAAGCAGGAGTCTCAGCTGGAGGCGTGCGGCGAGGACGGGGACTGCCTTGGGCCCACCTCATGACGCGTTGCGATGCACTTCAAAATTTGTCAATTTTGAACTCACATGGTGGTAGACTTCACATTGCCGGTACATGTATTGCCAAGGATACATTCAAGTAACCGTGCTCGAGGCAGCAAGGACTCCTTTGGAATCGCCTGACACGGCTCCTGGCAGCATCGTTGGCTGCGTAGCAGCAGTCCTAGGTATGTAGCATTGGCGCTGATGGCACCACTGTCTGTGACTGTGGGTTGCAATAATGCCTCATCAGCAGCTGATCGCCGTGAGCGAAGCGCTTCCCTGAATGTGTGCTGATACTGCAGCGCCAATGTTCTTCTACAAGCCTGACATCGCCCAGGCGCATTTGGCAGCCTACGCAACATCATTGATCCGTGCATTTGTGGTTGGTGCTGCTACCTCGGAGGCAAGAGTTTGCCTACATATGTACAGATCCTTACAGATCAATATGGCAGTTTCTAGATACATACCAACAGTGCTTTCACAAATGATCTGTGTCATCAACTGTGTCATCACTGTGTGAGGTTTTGTAACAATTGGTGTTTTGTACATTGATGGGTGCTTTGTGCACATTGATCATTCTGTAACAATTGGTGTTTTGTACATTGATCAGTGTTTTGTACAAATTGATCATACCATTCGCCTGCAATCATCATGACCGCTGCTGCACTGCACATCTTGCACACGACCTGCAAAGCCTCTGTACTGCACACTGCTGGCGAACAGCAGGGATAGGGATCTTGCTTCGTGATGATCACGATCATGCTATCACAGCAGTGCTTGAGGATTGCACAACTCTATGAAGTTGAGATGTTTTTCTACTTAGTCCTCAATGCTTGCCTGTTGTGACCAGCAATGCAACTGCCGATCTGGCTTTATGTACTTTTTATGTGCCTTATTAACCTTGCACCAATGCTACTCAAGTTCCACACCTTGTCTTTTGTTCGCCCAAAATATGCCGAGCATTTGCCTCGTCCTGCACTGCAGCGTCTACCCTCTGTTGCCGCTGCCATGTGTGACATAGCGCACGAAGAGCATACGTGCGCCCAGGGCACGGTGCATCGACAACACCCCAGCGCACATGTGTACAATGGAGCGCAGCTGACTTCTAAAAGTTGATCGCATGATGTTGTAGTGATGATGCTCGGATGCAGCGTGGCAACACATGGCAGTGTTTTCGTGGCGCACAAATTTTGGAAGAAAATGCAGTACATGGCACCAAATATCGACCATAACTCCAACTTCGAGCATGCTGAAACATGTGCTCGCGCAATGATTTGGCGTTTTGGTGGCCATCACACTCTGAAACGTTTGTCATCAGGTGCTGTATGCCACGCAAAGAGGCACAAACCCTTCCTCCCGAGTCCATGCACTCAAAAGATGGACCAAGAACGAATGCAGCACAACCATGTGTGTGCACTGTGAAGCATGCACTGACAATGTCAACACCAGCATGCATGCATGGCCAATGATGAAGCTGGCTCAGAAGCAACTCTGGATAATGTTAAGCTCAATTAACCGAGGCGTGTATTCACAGCGTGCTAACTCCCACACAAACTTCTACACAACAACTGCAGGCAGCGCATGCTTGCGCGACCAACTGCCGCTGGCCCTGCAGCCCTACCATCAGCCCGAGCCATCTAGGGCTTGCAACAAGGTTGCTTGTCGCATTGCCGCCATTTTGTGCATTTGTACAGAACCAAATAACACGTATATCATGTTACAGCCCCTCAGGCCTGCACACCAGCAGACCTGCTGGCCTTGCAGCACATTGTACGATTGCGCCATGAGGATGGGCCACTTACGCCAGCCCTGGGATGGCTGCCATGAGGACGTGGTTGGCGTTGAAGGCGTTGGGCGCGCGCCGCATGCGCTGCAGGCTGGCGTGGTGCAGCTGCAATGATCAGAAGTGGCAAAAAGCGGCCGCACAAGAAGGGGTGTTGAGAATATGTGTGATTGCATGCACATGTCACGAATTGTGAACGCTTCTCGATCGCAGACAACTGCTTGATTGCATCATGTGCACACTGGTACTGCGTCGTTCACCTATCAATGCCTTCCGGCTCGTCCCGTTTCACAGAAGCCATGCACCTTGAACGCCAGTTTCCAAGTGGACAATCTTTTAAAAAGCTTAGTGCCATTTGTGAGTGGCGATCCTAAAACAGAGGTCAAGGGGCAGCCGCCGCCATCACCACCGTTGCCGCGTCTACCATGATAGGTTTGAACAGCATCTGCTGTTGTGTTGATTGTGTAGAAGGGTAATAGTGCATTGCTCGCCAGCAGCAGCTTTGGCAGCCAGCCACCTTGGGCTATTTCAGCGTTGGCGGGTGTGTTGCCCTTGGTGCCCACAAATATGAGGTTTCTGGCGAAGAGTTGAGGATAGTTCCAAAACTCTCTGTACGTAGCGCACCACAAAAAAAACTAAGCACGGCAACACCATGCTTGCAAATGCATTGTGAGCGCATGCATGCCAGTCACACAGTATACTAAGCTATCAATATTTGAGATTGCCCCCTCTGCTTAAAGTCACGCAGCAACTGTCAATCGAGGTGTACGGTGTCGGAGAAGACTGTGGTTTCCACTGAAACAGTGCCCATGATGAGCATATAACAAATACATGACAGCATCGCTTGCGCTTTGATGTGGCACACCACGCACACTGTTTGCAGCAACCACAAGGACACACGCTAGCGCCTGGTAAGGGTCAGTGCCGATGAAGTGAGGTGAGATCAAAAACTGTCAAAGCGCCTCTGGTTACTTCAACTCTGTCCTCACCTCGTAAAGACTTTTGACGGGGTCTGGCGGTGGTGCAAAATTGTCAGGGAGAAGGCCCTGCAGAAGCAATCAGCAACCATCGACACAGACCAGAAACGCTTAGAGCAAAGTCAGCATGGCTGGGCTGTGTTCCGATCTGTAACTGCCATGTTTCACGTACGCACGCACTTCGATCAGCATCTTGCAGTACTTCGCAGCACGATCTTGGGCTGCAGCAAAGTCATCGCAGCTGCAAAAGCCTGAGAGCAACAAATTCACTCACCCATTGCGCCTTGCACAGTTCCACCCAGAACTTGTCATGCTCACAGTAAGCCTTCCAGTTTTTGTTGGTGCAGGCTGATCTGCATAGCGTCGAAGCATCGAAGAACTCAAAGAGCTGGTGCAGCACTTCTTGGGGGAGAGCGGCGCCTGCCGACTTCGGCGTCTTCTGGCCTGGCTGCTTCTGCTGCTCCTTCTTGTGCCTGGGCCGATAGGGCACTATCGCGAGGCATGCTGGCGTTTGAGGCATGGTGTGTCTGTAAGTGCCAGCTGCACGCCTGCAGGCAAAGTGCTCACCCCGGCAGCGCTCTGCGTCCCCTTCTTCTATCCGCACCAGCTGCGGAAACAACCTACAGCTAATGACAACTGATGAGAGTAGTAGACTATTTCACAGCTGAGCAAGGCCGCCCCTCTCTCTCGCGTGCACCCACAAAAAAAAAGCTAAAAGCACAGATGGCGGTGGCGAGCGCATCTATATAGCATCCCGCACACTGCGGATTGCAAATCTCGTGCACGGTTTGCACAGAGAGCCGAGCTCTAGCAGCCTAGGTCACGGAGCTGAAGTGCAGACTTACAGTTGGGAGCTTTCAGGTGAAGATGGCTCTCGTGGTTGCGCGCGGGGCGCCTGCGGAGGCGATGCCCTATCGCAAGTTGTTTGAAACCATCTCGAGGTTCCTAGAGGACCCAGAGGACCTCACTGGCGCTCAGGAGCTGTCGGATGGCATTGCCGAGCACAGGGCGGATCTGCTGAGCCCGGATCCTACCAAGCTGCCTGCCAGATCTGCTTCGGATCGGCAGACGCTTGGTGGCCTTCGGCTGCAGCTGCATGGCCAGGAGGTCACGCTTGATATGGAGCAAGCGCAGGCCATCGTGCAACTCAGCGACCATCTGGACTGCAACGAGCTGCTGTGCGCAGAGGTGTGGGTAGCTGTGAGAGATTTCCCTGCCGTGCGAGCAGAGCTCGAGGCAGCATGGACTCTGCCAGCGGACAGCCTGCAAGACAACCTGTTCCTTTCATTGCAATACCACATGTACAGGGAGAGGAGCTTCCTGCTGGCGGCGCTGTGCGAGCTCCTGAAGGGGAGGCTGATGGACGGCGTGCTCTCCGACGAGAAGCTGAGCATCATTAAAGGCGAGGTCAACGCGCTGCTGCGCGACGGTCTTGCGCTCAATCTGATGGCCCTCCTCTCCAGGCTGCTCAAAGCGCAGACGCGCATGCACGCCGCCACAGCGGCAGCAGCGGCTCCCGCGCTCCCGGATCCGCGCGCGCAGTTCGCCTCGGAGTGCACCGCCAAGGCCGCAGAGTGCCTGTTTTACACCTATTACGGCACGCACATAGTCCCGCGAGAGGCGTTAGAGCTGGCGGCGCTGCTCGAAACGACGTCCGCGACAGCGCGCGCGGTGCACAGGGAGCAGGTGGAGGCGGAGCTCGGCGGCGGCGGCGCCGCTGCGCACGGCGCATTCCCCGGAATGGCGAACGGAAGGGGGGGGCACTTCGGCGCGCACGCGGGGCAGGCGGCTGCGCCCACGCCTCCGGTCGACGCGGACAATGCCTCCGCTCTCGCGCACGTCGCGACGGTCGTGCTGCTCGCGCTCGTCAGCGCACTGGACACGACCACGGTCCGCGACGACCGCGTCAGCGGCGCCGGCGTGCGCGGCACGCAGATCCTCGGCGGCGGCGGCGGCGGCGGCGGCGGCGGCGGCGGCGGCGGCGGCGGCGGCGCGGATGCGGCGCAGCAGCAGCAGCCAGCGGCGGCAGAGGGCGCCACCATGTCTGCGACGGAGCTCGCGGAGCTCCACAATCGGCTGATAGAGAAGAGGTGGGAGAATGCGGCGGCGCAGGGGGCGGCGGCGCTGGCGTGGGCGGTGGGGCTGGCGCCGGGCGCGGACGGCGGCGGGGAGCACGAGGTGCAGAATGTGCAGGTGAGCGCTGCGCATTGTTGCTAAGCAATGCTGAAGGTGCTGTGGATTTCAGTCCTGCAAAAAAACGTTTTAGAGTATGAGTTTAGTCTACTGAGCCCTTTGACTGAAGCGGTGAGTGGTGAAAGTTGATTTTGTTGCTGTCAAAGTACTGTGGATGCTGCAAGCGATTTACGCATGGTGCAGGGACATCGCATTGGGCCATTGGCGGTAGCAGTCAGACAGTGTTATGCGGCTGAGATGCCTGGTACTATGGCTGCAGTTGTGCACACAACAGCATTTCAGAATTCGCAACTGCCTGCAGTGGCGTGGGCAAGTGCGTATATTCGAAGATAACTGTAATCTGTAATACGCGTAATCGAGACCCTTGCAGTGGTGACTGTCAGTCGGGATCAAGACACCAGCCTCCATTCACAAGTGGTAGTCGACTGCGACTGGGCAAAAAGTAGGTTCAAGGCCATGTGGTCATCTGCACACCAAGACTTTCTTTCTGTCATGTGCATTCAGTGCAGAGGACTTGTTGCGTTGCGAAGCCTGGCCCTCAGCCTCACCTTCTGTAAGCCAACAGTGCAGCTTTGCAGGTGCTCTCGTGGGCCAGGCAAATTCAAAGTTGAGGTTGGTGACAGCCGTTGTCAGCATGCACTGCAGGTATGAAGTTTGCAGCGGTTGAAGTAGTATAGCTGGCTCGATGACGATCTGGTTTTTTTCAGACCTGTGCAGCATTGCGCATCATCGGGAAAAGTTGTTGCACAGCGCATCGTTGCCCAGAACTGTTCTGCCAGAACCAGCCGACTACAGTACCAGTGTTGAGCAGCTGTTATTGGCGACAGCTGTTGTTGCTGACATCAACATGCTGAACCGAGTGCTTAATGCCGCACAGTGGAGTGGTTGTAACTGCCATCGTGGCCCGTCCAGTGACGTTTATTGATGCTGATACATCGTCTCTTTTTTTGAAGACACTGCGCTGAGGAGCTTGCTTTGGTCATGTCATCAGTTTTTGTTTTGTGTTGTTGCCCTGCCTCAGTGCGTTACACGCCCCACCATGTTGCATGTTGCATTGAATAACCTCATGAAGCGGTATATTGATGGTGACATTTTCTCATTCTGTTGCGCTGCCTTGTTGTGTGGCGCTGGAGCAATATGATACTACCACAGCAAGGCAGATGCAAATTGTAATGAACCACAATACGCAAAACAAACATGAATGCAAGTATTTTCCGCAATACCCACTACGGTTACCCTGGACAGCCTCAGCACCCTCTGACGCAGTACATCCAACTGAGCTCTATTGCATACAGTCAGAGCATGCGGTGACCCCACACGCCGCCGCACCGCGCCGCGCGCAGACTGACTTCATACACCGCCCCTCACCACGCCCACTGTTCCCACGCAGGCGGCGCTGCAAGTCGCGCAGAACCAGCGTGGCTACTCCCACCTGGCGGGGCCCGTGACGGCAGTGCTGCTGACGGCGCAGCGCGGCGGCGACGCGTCCTCCAACCAGTACTTTGAGACGCTGGCGATGCTCGCGCAGGCGTTCCTGGAGGCCAACTGGCTCGACGCGCGCGGCGGCGCGTGGGCCCTGCTGCCGGCGACGCGCGCGGAGGAGGCGGAGGCGCTGCACGCCGCCGCCGCCGCCGGCGCGTACGGCGCGCGGCAAGCGCCGCGCCGCTCGCGCCCCGACTGCCTCGAGGACGTGCTGCACTTCATTGCCGCAGTCTCCGAGACGTGGCCGCAGTTCGCTAGACAGTGCTTCAGCGCGGGGAGCGGCGGCGACGGCGGCGGCGACGCGGGCGCGGCGGCGGAGGCGGAGGCGGCGGTGTCGCTGGGGGACCAGGTCATGGCGGCGGTGGACGCGCGCACTCACGAGCAGCGCACGCTGCAGGCGCCGCTGCTGCGGCTGGCGGCGGCGTTCGCGGCGGCGGCGCCCGCGGCCGTCCACAAGTTCTTCTCGCAGCCGCAAACGCAGTTCGGCTGGCACCACTTCCTGGGGAACCTGGACCAGGCGCTGCGTGGCCTGGAGGGCAGCGGCGCAGCAGCGCTCGCCGCGGCTGCTGCCGCGGACGCGGGCGCGCCGCTGCCGCCGCCGCAACCCCCGCGGCCGCTGAGCCCGCGCGCCGCAGAGGTGTTTCTCGCATTCGCGCAGCTGCTGCAACGGTGCCTTGCGGCGGGCGCAGTGCGCACGGAGTTCATGAGGAGCGTACCGGAGCTCCCGGCGATGCTGCTGCGTCTGGCGATGTGCCCCGTGGCGCTGCCGCTGCGTGGCGCCGCCTTCGCGGCGCTGGCGGTGGTGAGCGGCGGCGGCGGCGGCGGAGAGCAAGCGGCGGCAGCGGGGGCCACAGCGGCGTGGGCGTGGCGCGGCCTGGCGGAGCGCGGCGTCTTCGCGTCGCAGGGCGGCGCGCGCGAGCAGCTGGACGTCGAGGCGCGCGAACGCACCTACCCCGCGACGGACGGCCTGCTGACGCTGCTGCAGGCGCTGTGCGCGGCGGAGGCGCCGCCGGATGCCGCCGCGGCGCCCGCCGTGGCGTTCGTCGTCAGCGACGTGCTGCTGCGCGCCGGCGGCCTCGCGTACGCGCTCGCGGGGGAGCGCTGGCGCCTCGTCGCGCGCGCGCTGCACGCCGTCCTCGCGCTGCTGCGCCGCTACCCGGTGCATGCGATGGCGGCGCACGCGGGCGCGCGCCGGCCGCCGGCGGCGCCCACCGCCGCCGACGTGGCCGCGTGCCGCGCGGACTTTGACCCGAAGGCCGCGGCAGCAGCGTCGGCGCCGGTGGCGGCGCCGCAGCGGCACGCGTCGTCGCTCGTGCAGTTCTCGACGGCGGCGTCGGGGGCGCAGGCGGCGGCGGTGGCGCCGGCGGCGCCGCGCGCCAAGTCGCCGGGGTACACGCTGCTGCAGGAGCTGCTGCGCGGCGGGCCGCTGCTGGACGTGCTGGTGGGCGTGCTGACGGAGGCGGGCGGCGCGGCGGGGGCGGCGGCGCTGCGGCGGCGGCTGGGGCGCGAGGGCGTCGCTGAGGCGCTGCGCGCGGAGGACGCGGGCGAGCGCGCGCTGGCGTTCAGCGACGCGGACGCGGCGGCGCTGGGCGACGAGCGGCGGTACCGCGCGGATTGGGCGTGGTGGCGCGAGCGCTGCGCGGTGCTCGCGCTGAGTATTCTGCAGGTGAGCGCAGGAGGTCGGCAGCTGCGTGTTGCAGCGTTGGTTTCTTCCTGAACTGTAGTACTTCTTGGCGAGCAGTTGGGCGGCAGGTGCTTGAGTGGTGGTTTTGCCGTGAATGCTCATGCAGCGGTGCGGAGGCTGCGGAGTCGTGTGTGAGCTCGGCCTCACGGCTGCGTGCTGTCTGCACAAGAGCCTGGTCTGGGATGTGCACCATTGTTTCATGTAGGCATGCAGATTTACAGTTGAGGTGAGGATGCACAGTGCCCAGTGACCGACCAAGTGTGGCATGGCTCAGCAAGGAAACCGGCACTTGGCAGGTGACATGAGATGCATGCGGGCACTAGCCCTCTCCAGTGCCTTGCACCTCCCCGACCGCCTGCACACCCGCTTCGATACGCGGTGCGCTGCGCGCAGGCGGCGATGGAGCGCGAGGCCGACTTCCGCGACAGGTGCAAGGCCGCCGTGCTGTCGCGCCACTTGGGGACGCGCAGCCTGCATGCACGCGCCGCACCCTTCTCCGACGACTACGCAGGCACGCCGCTGTCGAGCGTTGCCGCCCTCCTCGCGAGCGACACGGCGCGCGAGCCCATCGCCGCCGTCGCCGACTGCTGCGCGCTCAGCGGCGGCGCCGCGGCGGCGCCGCTGCTCGCGCTTGACGTGCTGCTGCGCCTCGTGCGCGAGCTGCGGCCAGAGCAGGCGCTCGCGGCGGTCGCCGGCGCGTCCGCGATGGGCGGCGGCAGCGGCGGCGGCGGCCGCGCGCGCCGCGCCGCGCAGCTCGGCGCCGTGCTGTCGCAGCGCCTCGCCGGCGAGTGGGCGCTGCAGCTGTCGACGGCAGAGGGCTATGCGAACGACGCGACGGACATTCTCGCCGTGCGCGCGGACGATGAGCTGCTGGGTGCTGACGCGGTGCTGCTGCGCATCGGCGGCAGCGGCGGCGGCCGCACGGCCGCGGATGCGGCGGCCAACGCCGCCGATGCGGACGAGGCGCTGGAGGCGGTATACGTGCGTGCTGCGCGCTGCGGGCTGCTCGACCTGCTCCTCGAGGGCGCGCGCTCTGGCAAGCCCAACCTCTCTCTTGCGTTGCTGGGGCTGGCTGACACCGTGGCAGCGGACGGTAAGGCGAACCGCGGACAGGCGTGCGCGGCGGCGCGCGCAGGCGCAGTTGGCGGAGCCCTCGCGGCGGCCACGCGCACCCCTGACTTCCTGTTCGTGGACTCTGATGTTGCGGAGCGCGTGCAGCACCTGCTTTACGCACTGTGCGCAAACCGCGCCACGTACTCAACCGTGTCCACCGTCCTGGGCGACTTCCACCGGCGCCAGCTGGCGGCGGCGGCGGCGGCGGTGGCGGCAGCACCAGGCGCGGCGGGCGCGCCGCCGCCGCTCTCGTCGCCTGCCGCGGCACATGCGGTCGCATGGCTGCTGCAAGGCGAGGCTGTCATGGTGAATGCGGGGTCCGCCACGCGTGCCACGGAGCGCCTCGTGTCCTGCCTGCTCGCGCCGCCCACCGCAGCGCTGCTCGACCTGCTGCAGGCGCTGCCACTGGCGCGCCCGGCGCCGCGCGCGCCGCTGCCCGCCGCCGTCCGCGACGCGCCGCGCGACGCCATCGTCCCCCTGCCCGGTCCCCCGGACGTGGTGACGGGCTACCAGATCGTAGACGTCACGGCGCTGCGTGCGCTCCTGCAGACGGCGCTCGCGCGCTCCGCTGGCGGCGCCGGCGGCGGCGACGGCGACGCCGAGGCGCGCTCTCTCGTCGAGCGCGCCATGCGCTGGGCGGTGGAGTACAACACGTACGTCGCCGGGCTGTGCGCGCGCGCGCACCTGGCGGGCGCGTGGCGCGACGCCGCCGAGTGCGCCGCGCTGGCGGCGCTGGACGCGCCGCGCCTCGCGCCGGGGCTCGCGCCGCTGCTGGCGGCGGCGCTCGCCGCGCTGCGCGCGCACGCCGACGCGGAGGCGCAGCTGCTGGAGCCCATCGGCCGCGTGGCGGCCGTCGTCATGGCGACGCTGCAGTTTCTGGCACAGGGCGGCAATGGCGGCGGCGGCGGCGGCGGCGGGCTGCTCGTGTCAGCGGCGGAGGGGCGGCCGCTGCTGGCGGCGATGCTGGACCTCGCAGCGGCGCCATTGGGCGGCACAGACGCGTGGGCGGCCAAATGCCAGGCAGACCTGCGCGCGCACGTGTACACGTGCACGCTGCACTACCTCAGCCTCACCGCCGCCGCCGCCGCGGCAGCGGCGTCGCAGCGGGGCGACGGCGGGGACGTCGACGTGGACGCCGCCGCCGAGCACCACGTGCAGAACGTGGAGATGCTGTCCGCAGCAGTGCTCAGCGCCGGTCTCGTCGCGGCGCTCGTGCGCGACGCCGCGGACGCTGGCGCGCAGCCGCGGCGGCGCGCCTCCGCCATGTGCCTGCTGACCGCCATCCTGACGACGCTGACGGCGCCGGCGGCGCTAGACCCGGAGGTGGCGGCGCGCGGCGCGAAGGACGCAGCGCACCTGGCCCTCATGCTGTATCACCAGGGGCTCCTGGAGGCAGCAGTGCTGGCGGCAGTGGCAGCGGGCAGCGCCGGTGCCGCTGGCGACGAGGAGCTGCGCAGTACGGCGCTGGCGCTGCTGACGGCGGTCGCCGCAACAGCGCCGGGCGCCGAAGCTCTGCTCGAAATGCTGGCGCTGAAGCGCCTCGCAGGGACGGCTGACGGCGACGGCGGCCGCAGCGGCGACGGCAGCGACGTCAGCGCGGCGGCGCTGCTGCCGCTGCTGCGGCTCGCGCAGGCCATGGCGGCGACGCTGCCGCTGAACCGCCGCGTCGCCAACCAGGTCGCGGCGATGCTTAAGGGCAACGCGAACGTCGCCGGCGCGCACCGCCACCTCGCGCTGCGCGAGCCGACGCTCGCGGGGCTGCGCACGGCGGCAGCCGTGGCGGCGCTCCTCGCGCACATCTCGCGCCCCGACTTCGTCGCGGAGACGCAGACAATCGTCCTCGCCGAGGGGCAGCGCCTCGTGCGCAGGGCCGCGCAGCTTCTGCTGGCGCTGGGCGCGGCGCCGCTGCCGCCGGCGGCGCTGCGGCGGCGCGGCGGCGGCGCGGCGGACGGCGTGACTGTGTGGGAGGTGGTGGAGGCGCAGGAGGGCACGCGGGAGGAGGCGGCGGCGGACACTGAGGCGCGGCCGCCGCCGGGCGTGTCAAGCAGTGTTGGGTGGACACAGGTACGGCGCCATGAATGCACCACGGCTGCTGTGTAGGGCCTGCTGCATCCAGAGCTAAGTGGCTGAGGTTTGGGCTGTGGCCTGGTGCACTGTCTCTTTGTGTAGACGGCGGGCCTACTGGTCTGGTTCGTGGTAGGGCCATCTTGAAGTGCTGAGGGTGTAACACATCACAAGTGGTGTTGTGCTGTGCGCGAGCATAACGATATGGTTTGAAGTATATGCCGCACACCTCACATTGGCTTGCGTGTGCTGCACACACGCCAGACAGGCGGCACTCATCGCGGAACGTCACTTAATTCCTGCTTCATACCACATGTTGTCAAGGACAAATCATCCCCAACTGGCATCATGTCATCTTTGGTGCACGAGCACGCCTTGCAGACTTTGGTGATAGCCTCACCCCTCTTCCTGCCGCTGCTGCTGCCGCTGCCGCCGCCGCTGCTGCTACACGCAGTTCCAAACATCGCTGCTGCAGGAGTCGCAGGCGGCGCTCGCGCGCCTCGCGCAGCTCATGCGCCTCCAGGCACACGCGCACCCGCAGCAGTGCGCCGACGCGCTGCCGGCGCGCGAATTCGCAGCGACGCTCAGCGCGTGCCACCAGCTCTACACCATGGCGCGCACCGGCAAGGCCACGCACTCATACAGCCACGTCCCCTCTTACGAAGCGCCGGAGCTGAACGGCAGCGGCAGCAGCGGCGACAGCTACGCGCAGCTGCGGCACTCGGCGGAGGAGATCCTGACGGCGCTGCTGGCGGGGATCATGGAGCTGGCGGCGCGGCGCGTGCTGCGCGCGGACGCGTGCGCGGCGCTCGCGGCGCCGCTGCAGGAGCTGGCGCGCGAGCGCGATGCGTTCATCAGCCGCGTCGCGCGGCATACGCTGGAGGACCTGTCGGTGCAGTAGCGGGGGGCATGTTGGCCGGGCATTGTGAAGGGGGAAGGGGGGGGGGGGGGTTGCGGAATCACATCATGCATAGAGAGGCGCTCTGCCCTTTGCGCGCGAGCGGAACCAAATGATCAGGTTGGTCCAGCTTTGCCGCGCGCGTTTGCTTATGCTGCCGTCATGTAATGTGTTTCGTGCTTCAGCACAGGCAGACTCTGTGTCAACTTCGCAAAGCTCTATAATGTACTTCAAACCTTGAAGTGACAAAGGTCAAGTTACGTACGCCGTGTAGCGTCTATAATCATTAAACCAACCAAGTGAATTCTATAGCTCCAACAGAGTGCATGAGTTGTTGAGACCTGGAACACTCATTTCTTTTGGTCAATTCACAGCCCACATTGATCAAGACCCTTGAATCGCCTCCATTCCACACACAAAAAACTGTTGAGGCTTAGATGCGGTCCAATTGCACAAACTGGCAGCAAATTCATCCCCAAGCAACGAGGCTGTTGACCGAAGATTAACAGCCCTCGATGCAGACCGCTTGACGCGCTCTCACACTCTGTGACTTTCTGCGCAAGGTGACGTCACGTCAGCCGCACCTGCGGAGCGATACGTCTGGAACTTTCCCAAAATGGTACTTCTACTCAGACTGCATGCAGTGCAATCGGACTTCTTTAAAGGGAGAGGGGAACCACATGCCGATTGTGTACATACATGGAAGTATGTTGTGTCTCGCCGCTGCGTGAGGCTGTCGACAACTTGAAGCGCGAATGTACGGAAGCATCACGCACATTCAGTCAGGACTGCGCATATAACAGGGGTCACTCCAATGACCACTTCTCAGCTGGGTGGTGCCACATTTCACTTGCACGCATACAGAAGCTTTCTCTCCCATGGCTGGTGACACCGACATAATTTTGAGAAGATGGCACAGCACATGCAGTAGTGCAGCAAAACCTGCACTGCGTTCCTGTTGATCACGAAGCATACAGGCCAAACCGCGCAAGCTGCAGCATACTATGCGCCATTCATG
This sequence comes from Tribonema minus, assembly GCA_017506865.1. NCBI lineage: Eukaryota > Xanthophyceae > Tribonematales > Tribonemataceae > Tribonema > Tribonema minus. The sequence continues at coordinate 112,934 of JAFCMP010000138.1, forward strand.
CGTCACCACATCTCATTGAGGCAAGGCTACAGAAGGATTGTGGTGCAAGTTGCATGCGCGACAGCCAGAGCGACAGTGACAATGAAAGCGACACTGCATGAAATGTAGAATGCTGAGGTACATGTGTTTTGCGATGCCCGGTACTGTCGACGCCCGCAATGCGCACACACATGCAGCACCGACGCTGTACAACCACGTTTCGCAACGCAGATCTGGCCACTCGCGCCGCGAGTTGTCAATGAGCCTAAACCTAGCCTTAACCAGCGCTTAACGCTGCGGCTGGCTTTGCAGCAACGCTCAGAGACCAATCTCCGGTGCCGAAGCTGGCATGTCATACCGACAACCTGTTGTACCCATACCAAATACAACAGTGCATACAGAGTACACACCACGCGTTGTACTCCTACCAGGTATGATACATACCCCTGCCCGCGCTCATCATATGCGCGAGAAAATCAGCGACAGGTTCGTGCCACCAAAGCCAAAGCTGTTGCTCATGACTGCGTCGAGATCGCAGGCAGCGGGGCGCCCCCGGACATACTCAAACCCTAGCTGCGGGTCGGGGTTTTCCAGATTTAGGGTGTGCGGCACAACGCCGTCGCGCAGGCTGAGCACTGAGAACGCTGCCTCCAGGGCCCCTGCCGCCGATTGGGGGGGGGGGGGGGGGGGCAGACGGTCAGATAGCTGATTGTGGTAGCGGTGGAGTGCTTCTCACTGTATTGTATATGCTCTATGCGATGCAGGGTTTGTTGCCCCTCGCGCGAAAATGAATCTGTTTGGCCCCTCAGGCGAAAAAAAGTCGAGTACTTCCTATGATGGGAACAGCGCCCCCGGACCAATACAAACCGTATACGTGATCTGCATGACACACGCTTACTTCCGAAGTGTACCGCGCCAGGGCGCCTGCCGCCGATGGGTCAGGCCAAAATATACACATAGCGAGGTGCTGCTTGAAGGTGTCACATGCTTCTCGCCCTGGCGCAGCGCCCAATGAATGGGTCGCCTGAAGAATACTTTTGAGCATATACGAGAGCATCTGACTCAGAGCGCTTGCCGTTGATGAGGCAGGGACAACGGCAAGCCGCCACTTGTGCGTGAGCTCATCCTACTTGTGACATCGTTCAATTGCGTTAATTGTTGGGAATTGACAAGCGTGGGAAAACTTGGAGCTCTTCTTGTTTATAAGGTTTTCACCATCAGTAACAATGTCTCAATGCTTGAGATCTGCAAAAAAAGGGCAGCATGAGCCAGTTGGCAGATTAATGACATGCAGCAGTAAGCATCAACCCTCCATGAAAGCAGCATGCTGACACAATGTAAGTCTGGGACATTGCTGAGACATTGCTAGGGCAAAGGTGCCGCGCCAGCACGATGCTGTCGACAGCGCGTGCATCGAGACACATTGGGGCACGTCAGACGCGGTTATTTCGCACCACCCGGCTACCCCGAGTTTACCTTGACATACACAATGCAACAGTCAGTCCACTACGCCCGGTGATGCACCCAAGGGCCGCCGCGTTGCACAGCTCTTCTTCCAACCCAAATGAAGTGCATAGTTCAACATTACACGTTGTGAAGGACTCCACCAAATCCCAATAATCCGGCAACAGGGCGCGGCGTGTACTTCTGCTTTTGGTGGACGTGAAGTAGGTTCATGGCTCAGCATTACACTTTATGAAGCAATTCACTGTGTCCAAAATGCGGCAATGGGTTGCGGCGCTGTATACTTCATCTTTCGACCATAGTGAAGCACATGGCTCAGCACTGCACAGTATGAACCAGTCCACCAAACTTCAACAATGCGGCAATGGGTGACGGTGACGCACCTGCCGCGCCCAGCAAGTGGCCCGTGGAGCCCTTGGTCGACGACACCAGCAGCGGCGACTTGCGGATGCTGCGTGACAGTCACGATCGGGCATAGCAGCAGCAGCGATGTCATGAGCGTAGTGCGCATTGAACGTCTGCGTAACAGTCACAATCGAGCATGGATGTGGCGACGATGTAATGAGCGCGGTGTGCATTAGGCAGCTGCGTAACAGTCATGAACAAGTGCGCATTGACGCGGTTGCATAACAGTCACAATCGGGCATGCGGGCGGCGGCGATGGCATGAGCGCTGTGCGCGTTGAGCGCTGATGCCCGTGTCACGGCTCAACACTGGAATGAAAACAAAGAGCGTTATCAAGCTTGAACGCAGCGCTCGGGGAAACAGTTCGAGATCGGCCCTTCCCTCAGCTGTGGTGCAGAAACGCGCTATAGAGGTGCAGAGGTGCAGAAGTGAAGCCGCTGCGGCAGGCAGCATTGGCACGTGCTTGCCGCCACGCCTAGAGCGACACACACACACACACACACACACACACACACACACACACACACATATACCAACACCGTTGCCACAAAGTTAATGACACTGCCCGGGTCCACACACAACCTCAGCGCAGCCTACGGCAACCGTCATCAATGTCCCAGTAATTCACGCGCGCGTTCGCCGAGGGTGCCTGCCGCGGCACCGCGCGCACGCTATCGCCCCGCTCATATCCTGACACTGCCTAGCGCAAGCTCCACATTCACGCGGCGGCAGCAGCAGCAGCAGCAGCGGCAGCAGCAGCAGCAGCAGCGGCAGTAGCAGCAGCAGCAGCGGCAGCAGCAGCGGCAGCAGCAGCAGCAGCACTAGCGGCAGCAGCAGCAGCGGCGGCAGCAGCAGCAGCAGCAGCACCACCACCAGCAGCAGCAGCAGCAGCGGCAGCAGCAGCAGCAGCAGCACCAGTGGCAGCAGCGCACCTGCCGCTGAACGCCGCCTCTATCGCGCGCGCCTCCGCGGCGTCGCCAAGCGGCGTGCTCGTCGCGTGCGCGTTGACGGCGCCGACGGCACCAGCCGCGAGGCCGCTGCGCGCGAGCGCCGCTGCCATGGCGCGCGCCGCGCCGCCGCCGTCCTCCGGCGGGTGCGTCGGGTGGTGCGCGTCGGCGCTGAGGCCGCAGGAGCGCACCTCGGCGAGCGGCGTCGCGCCGCGTGAGAGCGCGTGGCGCAGCTCCTCCAGGACGAGCACGGCTGCGCCCTCTGTGCGCGCGGCGCGGCGCACGCGAGGCGTTGGATGAGGTTGTAGAGGTGGTATTGAGGAGGGATGCTGGGGAGGTGGTGTCTCGGGACTCAAGAGGGACGCTGTCGAGGTGGGTGCCAGCCGTGTGAAAGGTGCGCATGTGCAGGCATGCGTGGCGCGCTTGTACTGCGTGCGAGTGCGTGCCGCAGCTCCTCCAGGACGAGCACTGCCGCGCCCTCTGCGGCGCGGCGCGCGCGATGGCGGCGGCGGAGAGGAGGCGCGGCGATGAGATCAGGGAGGTGATGCTTTAGGCTTGAGCCAATCATCAAGGAGGGACGCTGTAGAGGTAGGCGCCGACTGTGTGGAAAGGTGCGCGCGCGCAGGCATGCTTGGCGTGGGCCCTCAATGAACCGCGGCGGAGACGTTGCACCCGCCGCTTATGCGCAGTCAAACCTCTAGCACCCCATGTCAACCAAAGTCAGTCGCCTAACCCTACCCCTAACCCCAAGCGCACCTCCGATGACGAAGCCGGAGCGGTCGCGGTCGAAAGGGCGCGACGCCGCCGCGGGCGCCGCCTCGAACCCCGCCGCCAGCGCGCGCATCTTGCCGAACCCGCCCAGGCTCAGCACGTTCACGCACGCCTCAGTGCCGCCGGCGACCATGAGGTCCGCCTCGCCGCCTGCGATGAGGCGCAGCGCGTCGGCGACCGCGTGCGCGCCGCTCGCGCACGCGGTCGTCGCGCAGTGCGCCGGGCCGCGCAGCGCGAAGCGCTGCGCCGCGGCGCCCGCCGCCATGTTGAGCAGCATGCGCGGGATGAAGTGCGGCGAGATGCGGCGCGGGCCGCGCGCGAGCGCCGCCGCGTGCGCATCCATCGTGTCTTCGAGAGAGCCGATGCCGGTGCCGATGGCGACGCCGGCGCGCTCGGCGGCGGCGGGGTCGGCCGCGGAGGACCAGCGCGCCGCGCGCAGCGCCTCCTGCGTCGCCTGCAGCGCTGCGGCCGCGGCGGGAGCGGGGGGGTGGGGGGGGGCGGGCAGCGCAGACGTTGAGTGGGCGAGCAGCGTAGTGATGGTTTGTGTGGTGTGTGTGTGTGTGGGGGGGGGGGATGCGCGGTGGCGCTCGGCGTGTCATGGCTCAGCGGCAGCGGAGCCGGTGCGGATGAGCGCTGCTGCGAGTGTAAGTGCACACACTGCAATGCTGTCAGCAGGTTGCAGCAATTACGTTCAGCGCCGCCACCAGGTATGTCGATGAGCTTTGCTGCCACTGCATGCTGATAACTGTGTTTTAAGACCCCCTGCTCAAAACGCTGTTGCTGTCAGCAGCATGTGTCGTGATACGCCCCGAACGGCGAGAGCATGGCAAGCAGCGACGGCGCTGCAAGGCGGTTGATGCTGGACACTGCAAGCGCATGTATGTCTGACTGCAGGTCAGCATGCAATCCCGCATGCGCTTGACAGCAAGGCCAGCAGTGCACCAATCAGTTGCACACCGCATACTGCACACGGCTACTGTCGTGGAGCAGAGGTAGGTATATAGGTAGGGCCCACCCACACCCGCCATATCAGCGCTTGTCCCCGTGAAAATGTAAATGAGTGAATGACGGCATAACTTCAACCGTTCAGATAGCGCCTAGCTTTTTTCCCTGAATTGACACTATATAGGCTCACCGTATTGTATGAAGCGGGGCTGCGAGGGCCACTTGCTCTCGTCAAACAGGAATTCTGCCTCTGCATGCTCCCCCTTGCCTCGTGATATCGTTGCGGCCAGTGTCGTGGGCAGCTGCTCTATGTGCGTAAGCTGCAGGCGGGCGCGCCGGTGACGTATCGGCAATGTCAGCACAGGCGATCCCATGATACCATGCTTCAACTTCAACAATCAATTGATTGACCCTTATAAGGAGCGTGCCGATACCAGTAGGAGCAAAGCCTGGTGGCAAGCTAACCAAGTCGTCAAATCAACATCGCCTGCAGTCATTCATTGCTACTACATCGTGACTCGATGCTCACCGGATAGTCCTTCTCGTCTGGCTGCAGCTTCCTGATTCCACACTGTCCCTCCAGCAGTCGCTTCCAGGTGGTTTCCATACCGCACGCCAGAGGGGTGACTGCTCCCAGCCCCGTCACCACCACTCTCCTCTGCACCAGAGCGAGCGGAGGCGGCAGCTGCAACCTCATGTGGCAGGCCGGCCTCCACTGCCAGCCCAGTATTTCGGCGCTGCGTCAGCTATCGGATCCTGTTGATCCCTGAACCCAGATTTAAACTGCTTTCCGCTTGGACGCTGCTCAAGGATCCTGATCGCACTGGCCGATCACTGCACCACGAAGCTTTTTGCGATTGCACGATTTTTTTCGGCGTGTCACGGTAGGAAACTTCAAAGATTTCTTGAAGTTTGTCTGGGTGATGGAGAAGAGACGAGCTGAAGGCAGCAGTACAAGTCTTCGGCGTCACTGCTGTAGCCATATAGCTGCATTGGAAGCTACCTTCAGAGCAGCACTAAATCCACCGCCTCTTGCTTCAAGCAGCAGCGCCACCACACCGCGAAGGGCAGCTTTGCCTTGTAAGCTTGCAGCCAGCCAGCAGGAGGTTAACAGGAGCTGGAGTTTTGGGGAGCTCCAGAGCGCTCGACTGATCGCACCGTTCCACACAGCAGCCCCGTGTCACCGACTGCAACGGTCGACTACTGCCTTTGAGTTGGCGTAGCGGCAGCGCCGGGCAGCCATGAGCCGGAATATTCAAGTGAAGAACCGGGCCCCGGCGCCAATACAGATCAGCGCTGAGCAGATTCTGCGAGAGGCCAGGGACAGACAGATAGATGTCGAAGTGAGTGCTGAGCTCAGCAACATGATGAGTTGAATGTGCTTAGTTGATGGAGTGCGGGTTGCGCCCGAGTTGAACATCTCTTGTTGTATGTACATAGCTCCAAACACTTGTTTTCATCACAGGCTGTCCTGCTTTTTTCATCAACGCCATGCTTCTCCTTAAGCTGCAACTTTACGGCAGTGGAAGTCACTCAGGTCCCCGTTGACGGCACCAACTCGCGCAGTTGCTGCTCGTACATCAATGCAAAAGTAAATCCTGTTTCCTCACTGCTGTCACACCGTCGACAAACCCATCCACCTCGACTTCCATTCATAAATCGCTTCTCACATCACATTATTCTCACTGTGCTTTGCGTGCTGGCCCCCCCCCACCCCCCCCAAACGCAGGTCAAGGCGCCGCGCCAGCAGATCACCGATGCGGAGGAGCTCACCGTCTTCCGCATGCGCAAGCGCAAGGAGTACGAGGACTCGATCCGCATGCAGCGCCAGCACATCGGCACGTGGATCAAGTACGCGGCGTGGGAGGAGTCGCAGGCGGAGTTCGCGCGCGCGCGCTCCGTGTACGAGCGCGCCCTCGCCGTTGAGTACACGAACCAGACGCTGTGGCTGCGCTACGCGGAGATGGAGATGAAGAACAAGTTCGTGAACCACGCGCGGAACGTGTGGGACCGCGCCGTCGCGCTCCTCCCGCGCGTCTCGCAGTTCTGGTTCAAGTACTCGTACATGGAGGAGATGGTGGGGGATGTTACCAAGGCGCGCGCCGTGTTCGAGCGCTGGATGGACTGGGAGCCGGACGACAATGCGTGGGGCGCGTACATCAAGTTCGAGACGCGCAACAAGGACACGGCGCGCGCGCGGGAGGTGTTCAAGCGGTGCGTAGGCTACTGCCCTGCGCGCGACGGCGATGATGTGTGCGTGCTCGGGGCGGCGCGGGAATGCAGGGCACCGTGTGGTCGCTCGCGCAGGGGAGGGGGGTTAACGCTTGAAAGAGGGCTCGCCGCAGTTGCCACCGAGTGTACTCTCATATGTGTTCTTTTGTAGTGGGCTTGCAGCCTTTGTTTCTTTTACCAGCAGCAATCGTCAGAGAGTCGGACGCACGTCGCTGCTGTCACAAAGCACGCCAACCACTGGTAGCTAGCGCCAAAGACGACGCAGCACAAATCATGCACTCATCGCACGAGGCGCTGCAAGTGCACACGTGCGTCTAGGGCCATTCACACGCTCACGTATGTGTCACGGGGCGCAGCCGGGAAGGGCGGCTCCATGGATCGACTCTGATGCTGAACTCTTGCTACGCACATGGGTCACCTTCTGAGTCGGCCACAACCGGCGCATCCCTTTGCCATCTCACACGCACAATATGCATGCCCTGTTGCGCAGGTACGTCGCGTGCCACCCGCACACGCGCGCGTTCCTCAAGTGGGCGCGCTGGGAGGAGCGGCAGGGGCAGCTGGCGCTGGCGCGCGGCGCGTACGAGCGCGCGCTGAGCGAGCTGGACGAGGAGAGCCGCACGGAGAAGCTGTACATCAGCTTTGCTCAGGTATGAAAATGCAGTCAGCAGTGCTCAGTAGATTCGATGTATCAGCTTTGCTCAGGTACAGGCGGTTCATCAGTGCTCAGCAGATAGGGGGCAGCCGTACCGAGAAGCTCTACATCAGCTTTGCTCAGGTATGTACAGTACTTTATTTGCCTTCGCTTGAGGGGCGGAAACACACCCCACATACTTCACCTTTAAACCTCAAACAGCGAGCAAGTTCGCCATCAGCTCGTCATCTACAAGTACGCCCTCGACCAGATGCCGCGCGACCTCGTGCACTTTAACCTCCACCAAAACCATATCCTTCAACTCACATTGCAGCTTTCACGCAACTTCACCTTCAGCTGCAAACACCCATGATGCTCCGCGCTCTGCACCGCTGCTCCATCACTGCTTGCACAGTTTGAGGAGCGCTGCAAGGAGTACGACCGCGCGCGCGTCATCTACAAGTACGCGCTCGACCAGATGCCGCGCGACCTCGTGCCCGACCTCTACCGCGAGTTCGCCGGCTTTGAGAAGCGCCGCGGCACGCCCTCCGGCATAGAGGACGCCGTCGTCGGGCGGCGGCGCCTGCAGTACGAGGAGGAGGTTGCGGCGGACCCGCACGCGTACGACACGTGGTTCGACTACGCGCGCCTGGAGGAGAGCACGGGCGACGGCAACCGCGTCCGAGAGGTGTGTATATAATGCAAGAACGCGTACATCCTGCGCATTGCCCCGCGTGGTTGTAGCGGCACCGTGCCGAAGCAATGCCCCCCCCCCCCCCCGTCGTTATATTGAAGGCTTCTGTTGTATGGAAGCATTTTTATGGCAACCTAATCTGCGTGGCTGCAGGAGAGCACGGGCGACGGCGACCGCGTCAGAGAGGTATGCATGTATGTACTGTGCTCGTATGTGGCGCAGAGACCAACGGCAGTTGTTGGGGCGACCCCTCCCGCCAGTAAAGCGACACGTCACGGGATTTGCAAGTACTTCTGATACCAACCTATTTGCACGCCCAGAGAAGAGCACGGGCGACGGCGACCGCGTCAGAGAGGTGTGCATGTATGTTTGTATGAGTGCGTACGCTGCGTGCAGGTGCGACGGCGCCGCGCCGACGCACTTCCCCCCCCCCGCCCCTGTGTGTTATTGAAAGCTCCTGCCGTGTCAAAGCACTTTGATGGCAACATGATTTAAGCGGCTGCAGGAGAGCACGGCAGCACGCTGCATGAGCGCGTATTGTGCAGCCGATTCACACCGTCATTTGCGCATCCGCACAGGTCTACGAGCGCGCGGTGGCGTGTTGTATCGCCGGCTTGGTGCCCCTTCGCATCTCTTTGCTCGCTCTGGCATGCCCGCACGGCAGCACACTGCGTGAACACGCATTTGCAGCCAATCGACACCGACATTGCGCGCCTGCGCAGGTCTACGAGCGTGCAGGGCTTCAAATGGCATCCACTTCGCTCCACATTGCATCTCATTGTTCGTCATTGTCTGCTCAGTCATTTGAGCACAGCAGCACACTGCGTGAGCGCGCGTATCGCACAGTCAACTGACACTGTCATTGTGCGCCTGCGCAGGTCTACGAGCGCGCGGTGGCGTGCGCGCCCCCCCCGCGCATGTCACTGTTCGCTCAGGAGCTACAGCACGGCAGTACACCGTGTACTCTGAGCGCGTTTCGCGCAGCCACTCGACACCATCACTGCGCAGGTCCCTTTGACACCGCCATTGCCCATCTGCGCAGGTCTACGAGCGTGCGGTGGCGTGCCGTGCCGCCCGCTTGGTACCTCTTTGCTCGCTCTGGCTTTTGAGCACTGTGTCTGTCGCGCAGCCGATTCACACCGTCATTTGCGCGCCTGCGCAGGTCTACGAGCGCGCGGTGGCGTGCGTGCCGCCCGTCGCGCAGAAGCGCTTCTGGCGGCGCTACGTGTGGCTATGGATCAACTACGCGCTGTTTGAGGAGCTCGCCGCGGACGACCAGGCGCGCGCCAGGGCAGTGCTCAAGGCCTGCCTGCAGGTACGTATGTATGACAACGCATCAAAAGATCGTAGGGCTCTAGGTGACAAGGTGTGGTTAGCCGTCAAATTGAATGCCTCTCACCAATAACCGTGGTACTTCTATGTACATATGCTCATATGTCCGAGTGGTACCCACCAGGCGCGCACCAGGGCAGTGCTCACCAGGGCAGTGCTCAAGGCGTGCTTGCAGGTATGTATGTATGCTCATGTGTGTCCGTGTGGTACCCACCAGGCGCGCGCCAGGGCGGTGCTCAAGGCGTGTCTGCAGGTATGCATGTATGTGCATGCATGTGCGGTGCCAACTGATACTAGCTGCTTCTGAGACAGCGGCATTTGTTTGTGGAAACGGATCGAAAGATCGTAGAGCTGTAGGTGAGGAGGTGTGGTCAGCCGTCAAATGGTTTGTATGGGTGTTTTTGCGCAGTTTCACTGATTGCTAGTGGCAGCTGCTGTTGAGACAGCGGCAGTGCTCAGGGCGTGTCTGCACGTGTATGTACGTATGCTCGTATGTCCGAACCAGGCGCGCGCCAGGGCAGTGCTCAAGGCGTGTCTGCAGGTATGTATGTATTCGCATGTTTGCGTGTTGTGTGCATATACTAACTGCTGTTGAGACAGCGGCAGGGCGTGCCTGCACACATGTTGGTATGCGTGTCGGCGATTGGCAGGACGGATGCGGCGCAAGCATTTCAGCACCCCAGCGTCAATCGCCCCCTCTCCGCACTTTGAAACAGTACCTTCAGCGCACTACTGCCCATTCCCAACAGTAACTGACACTGCAACTCCCCCCCCCCCCCCTCTCCCCCCCGCCCCCCCCTGCACCTACAGGTGGTCCCCCACGAGTCCTTCACGTTTGCCAAGATCTGGCTCATGCTGGCGCACCTGGAGGTGCGCGCTCGGGACCTTCCCGCGGCACGGAAAGTTCTCGGCAACGCCATTGGCCGCTGCCCCAAGGGCAAGCTGTTCAAGGGCTACATTGCGCTGGAGCTGCAGCTGGGCGAGATTGAGCGCTGCCGCACGCTGTACTCGCGGTGAGTCAACTTCAAGAGTGAACCTGAAGAAAGGTCGCGGCGTGCCCCGCTGCGTGCGTCGGCGGTGATGGTCCGCGCCAGCGATGTTGAGATCCCTGCTGTGTCTTGAAGAAAACGTAGCGGACACACATATGTATACACACGTAGCATCGACACGTCAAATCACACCGCCTATGCCCCCCCCGCCCCCCCCCTACACACACACACGCACACACACACACACACACTCATTGCCCGCCGTCATTACACATCCCATCCCACCTCACGCATATCCCCCCTCTCCCACCACCACACAGGTACCTGGCATGGTCCCCCGGCGACTGCACCGAGTGGACGCGCTTCGCTAACCCTAACCCTAATCCGCGCAACACACTTACACACACACACACACATCGTCCTCTGTCGTCACACATCACACCCCACCTCACGCATCCCCCCCCCCTCACCCCCCCCACACACAGATACCTCGCATGGTCCCCCGGCGACTGCGCCGCGTTTTACCCTAACCCTAACCTGCACAACACAGTCACACATGCACACACACTCACATGCACACACACAGGCACGCACACACACACATATGACAATGCACGACCTCACACGTATCCCCCCAACAGGTACCTGGCTTGGTCCCCCGGCGACTGCGCCGCGTGGACGCGCTTCGCGGAGCTCGAGAAGACGCTTGGCGAGGGCGAACGGGCGTGCACACACACACACACACACTCATCGCCCCCCATCGTTACATATCCCACGACCCCTCACCCTTCCCCCCCCCCCCCCCCCCCCCCCCATCCCCCAACAGGTACCTTGCGTGGTCCCCCGGCGACTGCGCCGCGTGGACGCGCTTCGCGGAGCTCGAGAGGACGCTCGGCGAGGACGAGCGCGCGCGCGCCGTCTTCGAGCTCGCCATCGCGCAGCCCGCGCTTGACATGCCCGAGGCGCTGTGGAAGGCGTACATTGACTTTGAAATTGCGGGCGGCGAGCGCGCGCGCGCGCGCGCGCTGTACGAGCGCCTTCTGGAGCGCACCCAGCACGTCAAGGTGTGGGCGAGCTACGGCGCGTTCGAGGCGGCGGCGGAGGGCGGCGGCGGCGCGGCGGCGGCGCGCGCTGTGTTTGAGCGCGGCTATGCGGCGCTGCGGCAGATGGACTTGCGCGAGGTGAGGGCTCTGCGGGGTGTGTACGGGCGTATGGGTATGGGTATGGGGGGAATCGAGTTGGGGGTTGTGTATCCCTGAACAGGAAGGCCACGCATTGCGCAGTACACACTTCCTGCTCGTCGTGTTTGCCCCAAGTCAGAACTTCAAGTTGATGGTTCACACCTATTGCACAACCCAATCCCCCCCCCCCCTCTCTCACGAGCACGTGGTCAAGGCTTGGTTGTCCCTGTTGCGTCGCAACATAACTTCAAGTTCATTCCTGCGAGCCACTCACAAGAGGCCTACGTGTCGTCAAGCATGCACTTCCCAAGCAGGCTCAATCAAGCAAGAACTTCAAGTTGATGTTTACCCCCCCCCTCCCCCCCCGCCTGCCCCCTGCAGGAGCGCGTGATCCTCCTTGAGGCGTGGCGCGACATTGCGTTTCGACAGAACTTCAAGTTCACTATCACCTCGAGTTCATCCTGCAACCCTATTACAACAGCCTGCGCCAAGTATGCACTCCCCAAATGCGTGGCTTTGTGCAAGTAGTAACTTCAAGTTGATGATACGCCCCCCCTCTCTCGCGCAGGAGCGCGTGATCCTCCTGGAGGCGTGGCGCGACATGGAGAAGGCGCGCAGCGGCGGCGACGCGGCGGCGCTGCGCGCAGTCGAGGCGCGCATGCCGCGGCGCCTCAAGAAGAAGCGCATGCTGCTGGGCGACCAGGGCGAGGAGGTCGGCTGGGAGGAGTACTATGACTACCGCTTCCCCGACGACGAGCAGGCGCCCGCCAACCTCAAGATCCTCGAGATGGCGCAGAAGTGGAAGACGGGGCTCAAGCGCAAGGCCGCGGACGCGGGCGTCGACGGCGATGGCGGCGACGACGCTAATGGCGGCGCGTAGCAAGCAGCGCACGGCGCTGCCGCCGCTGCTGCTGCCGCTGCTGCTGTGCGGGGAGCGATGGTTATGGCGGCGCAAGACGCGCTGCTGCTGCGCAGAGGCGTATGGCGGCGGCGGCGCGCAGCTGGCGGCGCAGGGCGCTGCCGCCGCTGCTGCCGCGCTGCTGGTGGTGCTGCTGCGGGCGCGGCCGATGTCGCTGCTCCTGCCGCCATACCAGCTGCTGCCCTCGTTGTTACTGCCCGTGCGGCTGCTGCGGCCCTGCTCGCTTAAAGTGCACATGCAGTACACCCTCTCAGCAGGCTGTATCGGAGCGGTCATGTCATGGCATACACATCGTTGCACCCTGACTCGTCAAGTTGCCAGGCTAAGTGCAGAGCCGTGCTGCCGCTGCAGCCGCTTGCGGCAGAGACATAGGCTTGCCATTGGGCAGCGTGTCGCGCCTTCGCTGCCTGCTGCGGCCGCTCGCTTCATAGTGCTTCATCTGACCTACTAGAGGACCCACTGGGTGTTGACATTGATGATTCGTGCTCCTGTGTCGGCTGTGCGGCTGTGCCACATGTGTGGCGCTTGGTACCTCTGATGCACCGCCATCACATCACGCGCTTTGCTTTTTCAATGCTGCAGTGATTGCGACTCCCACACACTGTGCATGTGCCAGTTTGCTGCAGATTTTCCTGAGCTCGCTACACGTGTGATGCTCTGAGCTGTTTTCTTTCAACGTACATGTCCATCATGCTGCACAATGGCGTTCTGCAATCTGCCCGCATGCATGAGCATAGAGGCTACGATGACCTCGCGCAAGCTGTATTCAAATGCAACTGCTGGCGAGAGCAGTCGTCTCCTGTGCGGTGGTGCTAGCAGGAAATGATTGAAGAGGTGGCATGATCCAGCCAGGCAGGCATTTCGATTCCCCCTCAGCACAGTCATTCAAGATACGAGGGTTGTCTAAACCATCAAAGAGAGCATCAGCGGCGGCGTCTGCAGGCGCAGAAAAATTGAATTACGTTCCGTGTCCATGTTTGGTTTGCAAAACCAGGCTTCATGTGACCTAGGAGGCAGATGAAGGGGGGGCATGATGGGGGTCTTGACTTCATGGCCAGACCCCCCTGTCCACATTCTGCTTGATGCATGGAGAAAACCGGACAAAGGGCACGTTGTAGCACTCATATTTAAATGGGATCGACGCAACAAGACTGGCGTACAGCAGCGGAAATAGCAAGGTCTAATTGCATCGACAATGGTAACGTTTCAATGCCATATGCTTTCAAAGCGCAACGGTACCAACAACAGCAAATGCAAACAGCACCAAAAAGCCGATTGTGCCCACATTGCTGCACGCGTATGCTCAACCCCCAACACAGCAACACTTGCAATCATACGCACGCTTTCATCAATTACAAAGCAAGCCGCATGGATAAGAGCATGCTCATGATGCTGTAAAATAACTCGTAAATTGATGGTCATAGCATTGGCACGATTCAGGCAAATGAGTCAGCCAGCCAAAGTGCACGCTGTTACCGCAGCGGTGCCGTGCTGTTTGAAACGTTTTTGTGCTGCCCTATGATGGGTGTGCCACTCGTGTGAGGCACCTCAAAGGTGGACTTCTGCAGTCTCTGACGCAAAAAGGACCCATAACATGACTTGCGCAAACGACTCTACTCGTCACGACTCACGCCACGAGTCACCGCTCCGACCTGACGCGGTCAATGAGCTTGTCCACTTGATCCCTGATCTCCAAACTGACGCGCTCAAATACGGCATCAGACTTGCCGTCTGCAGCGCCAGCAGCAGCAGCAGCAGTAGCAGCAGCAGCAGCGGCGGCGGCGGCGGCGGCGGCGGCGGCGGCGGCAGCAGTAGCAGCAGCAGCAGTGCACAAGCAACAGTCAGAAGCACACTCGTCGCAACAATCGCAAAGTGGATGAACACTTGGAGTCCGCAACGACGTAGCTTTGTCGCCGTATGACGCATCCGCTTGCGGCCGCCAGCGGCCGCTGGTGCTGCTTCAGCATGCGTCTCTCAGACGCAGAGCTGCCTGCACGCGCACACTTCGACAATACGTGCTGCGCGCATGACTCGGTAGCCTGCACCGGCTTGAAGATTTCAGACACCGACCAATGCCATTCAATGCTTCTGCAGCAGCGCACGCGAAGAGAAGACATAGCTACAGTAGGTGCAACATGGTAGGAGCGAATGCATGAATTCACTCATGAATCGCACCTGGGTCCTCAACGTCCCAGTCTATGAACTTCGGGCGCGCCGCCTAGTGCGGCGAATGCAACAGGCAGTAATGAATGCATGGATATGAATTCATTCATGAATTCACCTGGATCCTCCACGTCCCAGTCCATGAACACGGGGCGCCCCGCCCACTGCGGCGACAGGATGTGCCCGCAGCCGCACATACTCACCACCGCATAGAAGTCATCCGGCTCTGCATTGGCGCAGCACAAGACGTGTGGCATGCAATCAGTGCGTCAACAACAACACAGGCGATGTGAGCACCAGCGAATGGAGCACGTCGGACGCGTCAGCTGCCCCCGCCGCAGCGGCAGATGTGGCCGCGAGCAGTTGTGGATGCCGCATGACAGTCGGAAGAATCAAACAATCTGGGCCTGTGGCCCTGCTGCGCTAGCAGAATGGGTAGGTATCCCTGCACGAGCGCTGCCTGGCACAGCGACAAGCTCCAGGGGCTGAGTACAATGAGTCGCGAAAACGACACAGCGGGGACCGAACGCGACCGCACGCCAACAAACGGCCGCACAGAAGCGATTCAAAGTGGCAGTCACGCAGCGCAGACGATGACCGGGGGATGCATATATACCCGTGGCGCAGGCTGCTGCGCTGCGCAGGGCAGCACGCACCACCGCCAGGCCATTGCGTGATCAACTCTGCAGCGGGCTGCGCGAGGTGGCAGCGGCGGCTGCGCGCCTCCAAGCCACGTGCGTCCCAGCCACGCGCGTTGCGCCGGTCAGGCACGTATGAATACAGGTTTCGTAGCAAGCTCCATCAGAGCAGGCCACGGCACTGTACCTGAAGCATATGCAAAGCGAAGCCCTGACCCAACCTTCACCCTCACCCTTTAACCCTAACCCTACCGACCGGATCACATGATCAGTGAGCTGGCGCGTGGGTGAGTGACTGTGCCGCCGGACGCGCTGCGCGCTGAGCAATGACACTCTGAGCAATGACACCCTCTGTGCTTGCCACAGCGTACAGGGCGCAGTGCTTCGGCGACAACACAGGTATTTGAGTGCCTCGACGATGCCGCTGACAGCGGCATCGGCGCTGCATTTGACACGGGGAGGCGACGCACTACCGCTTAGCACTGCTCTCTGCTGTTTCGCCGGTGACATGGAAAATGGCGGTGGCAGTGACACAAACAAAACGACGTTGCAAGGAGAGTCACGTGTGCCCGCGCAGCACTGTCTTAGCGTCTCAGCGACGCCGGGGGGAGGACTGCGGCGCTGCATAGGACACAAGATTGGCGCTTAGCACTGCTCTCTACTGTGTCTGATCGCCTCGGCAGCGCCATGCACAAACCTAGTTGTATTAAAACCAGTGGTGAAAGGAGCGTCACACGCGCCCGACCGCGCAGCACGGCTCACCGAACGAGTCTAGAAAATCGCTCGTGTGTGTCCTGCGGACAGCGATGACGGAGCAACGGCGCATGCGGGCAGCGCGTCAGCGGGCGCACACAGGTGCATGCGCGGCCGTGCGCAGTGACGTTATTTACACACCTACATTGCACCTGCGGATTGGCTTCTTGCAATCAAACAATTCAGACAGCCAGCCAGCCACCTGCGACGCGGCCTCCGGTCCGCCCTGCACGCAATGGGCCGCCCCCCCCCGTAAACGTGCCCTTGCGGACTCCACTGTGACTTAGGTCACCCCAGCTTCATGTGCACTTCAAAGAACGCACCTCATGTCACAGGCAGTGGCCAGCCATACAAATTTGACTCCACCTAAATTGAATCAAGAGAACCTACCGCACAAATGAGTCGGTTTCGCCGACAAACGGGGAATCCCTTCACAGCTACTGCTCACGGTGACGTCCCCAACGGCGCCCTGAACGGCAGAGGAACTGTGAGTTCAAGTTTTGTGGCTGCGCCATGCAGCATGCCCTACGTTTTTTGATGGGTGACGACATGTGATGAAGGCAGCCGTGAGCGGACAAATCAAGGAGACACTTAGCTCCTGCGTGATGACATTGCTACTGAGGGCTTTCAAACTAAACTAGACATAGTATGCAGTTAAGATGACAAAAGCGTTAGGGTCCTTGGCGGGCGCTACCGACCTGAGCGTCTTGGTGTGTCTTGTGGAGTGGAAGTGTCGCGATGCGCAAGCACGGTCACTTCTCCAACAACATCGCCGAGTGGCATCTCCCCCCCCACTACATCCTCGTCAATCTGTCAGCCTATTTTGGACTCAGCCATACACTTCTCATTTCACAGGTTCAGGCGGATATGGGCGTGCGCTGCTTATGTACCTGAGCTCTATGCCATGCGCTGCCATGGTGGAGATGGCCTTTGGGTGAACGTGCGAGCCCTCCAGCCCGCTGCTCTTGATTATGATGTCGCTGAACTGCTTGTCGCGCACAATGGCCTTGGCCCAGCCCTCCGCCATCTGCACTGTCGCACCGTTCGCCCACAGGCAACCAGGGTTTCATTAATCAAAGCTGTTGTACTGATTCGCAATGCCCTTGCTGAACAGCACGCGTGGTGTAAGCGGCACACTAGAGCCACCATCTTTCAACGGCTACGGGTCGGTCAGAGAGCATAGATCTGCAATAAATTGTGTCGTTGATATCTGGGGACCTGGTTGACATTTGAACTTGCAACTTGCGTCAAGCAAGATCACTGATTGCGAGTGCTTGTCATTGGCACCGCAACGCAGGCGGCCCTGCACCACTGCCTGTGCTTCTTGTGATGTGTCCTGCTCTATGTAGCTCATTTTGTGTGAGAGCATGGCCGCTGGAGCACAGCAACAAGCAAAAGCACAGCAAAACGCACAGCCTGTTTGCGCTGCTAGCGCACTGCTGAACGATGTGCATGACTGCGCACGACTGTGCGCGCGTGCGGTCGTTTGGTGCTGCTGCCTTGCTTTGCGTCGGAGCAGAGAGTCAATGTGCTCGCAACACATGTTGCAGCCACCATAACGCAACGAGTGCAACGAGTATGACGCCAACTTGCAAATAATTTGGGAGCCGAAAAAATATCGGGCATTATATCAAGCTCAAGTGTGATGGCGGTGGAGATGCGTGCCATGCACTGAATACTGAGTGTTGTTGACAGGCGCCGGATCCTGACTGAGTTTGGTGCTGCACACTACACGGCGCTACAGAGTGCATGTATTATCAGCAAGCAAAGCCATCAATGCTTATTGCTTGTTGTGATGCAGGGATTTGCAGACTTCTGGTCAGTTTGACCTTGCAGCTATTGGCGCCAAAAGCACCAGGGCGCCATAATCGTGTTCGAAAGAACTGGCATCGCACATCACATGAGGCCCTGGTTTCAACATGCATGATGCGAGCAATAGCCTGCACTTGCCTGGCTTCTGCAACTGTTGCGGCGGCAAACAAACATAATGCTCCGCGCATCGTTTCGTCCAGAGGCGAAATTTCTCCACTGCTGCCGTTGCAGTTGCTGCGCCACCGCTAGTCCAACAGGAAGCCTCGCCACTGCACAAGCACCAAAGCGGTAATAATTAATAATTAATAATGTTCAACAAATTATTTTCCATGGACCGCGTGCGGGGTCTGCCGCAGCTCACCTGAACGTGGTAGCTGCGATAGCAACATCGCAGGACTGTACGCGAGAGCCTGATCTGTACAGCCTGATGATCAGCACGTGCGTGCAGGAAAGCTTTCCACCTGGAACTTCAACGTGACACTTGAACTTTAAATTTACAGTGTAGTGACGCTGTGAGCAGGGAGGCCGGCGGTGACGGCCAAGGTGTGCGGCATGTGCCAGTGGTGGGTAATGCGACATCGGCACCCTGATACCTAGCGTTCGCCGCTTTCGTGGCCACAAAGACGACGAAAGACGAAAGAGGTTGCAGCAACTGCTTGGTGGGGCTGGAGCTTAATTAATCAAGTCACACGCGCTGCCTGGCAGGGGGCATGTGGTGACAGACCACGAGCGGAAACTGCAGCAATTGGGCGCTCAGCTACATGGTGGGGGACACGGATGAAAATCAGAACCGCAGAGCTGTGTTGCTGGGAATGCCGGTGGGCCACAGCAGCTCTGTGTGGAGGCATGGCTGCGCAGGGAAGCGGATGCAGGCGGGGCAGGGGCTCGATTTGCAGAGCGATGCGCGCGCGTGACATCCCCGAGGGCCATGTGCAGGTTACTGCACTGCTGCGTGGTGCCTCGCATGACATGACGTACTGCCTGCGCACCATTCCCACTACACAGACAGCGCCGGCCGCTAAGGAGTGGGGTCGCGTCATGCAGTGGGCCCACTTTCATTTGGCAGCGAACGGCCCAGCTTACAGCAAGCGCGACTTCCAACATGCTGCAGCACCCCCGCCCATACAGGGAGTGCTGGTCGCAGCGCTTGCAGCGTGGCCGCCACATACGCAGCATGAGAGATGTCGCAGGCGCTGGTAACGCCAAGGCCGCCATGCCTTGTTGGAAGTTGCGCTTGTTGTAAGGCTGGGCCGTTCGCTGCCAGATGGAAGTGGGCACCGCTTTGCTCAAACTGGCGCCAGGTCTGGCCTGGTGGCTGCAGGCCCATTGAGTGTTCGAGCACCCCCAGCGTGACCCGATCCCACTCCTTGGTGGCTGGCGCTGTCTGTGTAGTGGGAATGGTGCGCAGGCAGTACGTCATGCGAAGCACAGGCAGCCGCTTCAGTGCCGACCGCTGATGGCGCAGCCATTCTGGCGACACACGGCGAAGCTGCCGCTGGACCAGTGGCCGCGGCGGCAGCACAGGTGGCACCAGCGGCAGCAGCAGCGGCAGCGCACAGCGTAACTACTCCGGCGGCAGCGGCAGCGGCGGCAGCAGCAGCTGCTCCAGCATCAGAGGCAGCAGCAGCGGCAGCACATGTTGCGCCTCAGGCTGCCTCAGCAGCAGCAGCATCAACAGCAGCTGCATCGGGCATAGGCAACACAGCTGCTACCGGCCCTACGGCTGCTGCAACACCTGCAACAGGCGCAGCGGCAGCAGGCGGCGCCGCAGCCGCGCCGGTGGCGACAGCGGCAATAGCGGTGGCAGCGGCGAATGCGGCAGGTGCTGCACCAGCACCTGCGGCAGCAGCAACACCAGCAGCAGCAACGGCAGGCGGCACAGCTGCTCCAGCGAACGCAGCAGCGGCAGCCGTTAATGCAGGCGCTGTGCGTTCCACACCAGCAATGCTACAAGGCGCAGCAGCAGCAGAGGTGGCACGCCTGCCCCTCATGTGGACGATCGCCACAGCTGCCGCATCCCTACGTGCAACAACAGGTGACAAGCTAGAACATCTACTGCCATCAGCGCTAATGCCACTGCAGCAGCAGCCACCTATGCAGCAGCCGCCGCCGCAGCAGGTGGTGGCACCGGTGCTGCGGATGCTGCTTACGGTGTACTTGACGTCAGTGCTCTGCAAATGCAGTGTACTTCTGAAGTATAGCCTGGGGCGCCTCAGTCAGAGTGCGCTTGCAGATGCCGTCGCTACCGAGCTTGCAGATGAAGTGGAGGCGGACCTGCAACAGTTGCCGCAGGGCACACAGCATATGCAAGCACTTGCTCGATTCCGGTTGCAGCGCCACATGCACTCGATCGGCGTGGCATGTCTCAATGAGCCGATGTACTACACAACGGCGACAGGCTGCAAGCTGTGCGGGAAGTCACCGGGCGGGGCGGCACTCCGCATGCACGGCTGTGTCAAGCGCCACACGTCAAGGCGCACGACACCATTGTCCATAATAACATCAAGAGGGCCACACAGCGCATCCGGAGTCCTGCGGCAATACCTCAAAACGGGACTGGTGGACGAGGACTACACGCCGTTTCTGGGATCCGCCGGGCCGCCGGGGAGTCCCAAAATGGGCATCGTGCCGCCTGCCGACGCCTTCCCGGTGACCAGCTACGATGACCCGACACGTCAACGACCACTCATGGTGGACGTCACCTGCTTTGAGGCACAGGTGGCAGCGCGGGCGGAGAAGACTGCAGCAGACCCCGAGCGTTGCTGCTGCGACCAAGAGGCCGCCAAAAGCACTCACTATTATGGTGATTGTGATCAGAATTGCTACATACAAACTTGCCACTTTGGCAATCGGGTCATTTGGCAGCATCGGGGAGCAGGGGCAGAAGCTGCTGGAGGCTGTGGCGACGGAGTATGCCAGCAGGATGTCAGTGCCCAGAGGAGCGCGCTCTAAAGCTCTCAAGGGCACCGCCCTGGCGCACTTGCGTTCGGCACTGTCTGCAGCGCTCCAAATGGCGTGCTCTGGCCGTGTCAAGACACACATGCAGAATCCAGGGGGGGGGGGGCACATGGACGAGGACGTAGGGGGGGATCTTGAGATGCCATTTGGCGGCAGCGGCGTTTAAGTGGTCGTCGTTGAGACACTTTCAGACTGTCACACGACATGTAGATTCCGCGCAGCAAGCTTAGGTACCATTCATCTTCGCTTTGTCGCGCCCTGAGCGATAATCAATACACACATAAACGTCCAGTGAACCTGCGTGCCAGTGACACCGCTCACAGTGCAAAACGCCTCTGTCGTTGGCACGGACCAGCTTTGCCGTTGATATGAGTTCTAAAATGACGATGTGATACTGGCCTAATACACATTGGACTTCCAGGACACTCAGTACCTCTTGTGCATCGGTTGCATGCAGCGCAGCAGCAACAGAAGGGCAGGTAGGTGGGTTGACCGCTGTGAAAGTGCAAACCTTGGAAGCGTGGGACACCATGCGCACTTCAAATGCGCTGGTCTACATGTGGTACGCCCGCATATTGCACACAATTGGCACACAAGCTGGGGCAAATCAGCAGGTAGCAGTAGCAGCTGCTCACATTATAGTCTCATGACTCATGAGCACATCAATCGGAAGAAAGCATTCTATATATGCGTGAATCGCTGGGGGACCTTGAGGGATTCCAGCGGCATCCAACCCTCAACCCAGAGCTGGCATTGCACATTGGAGCTGGCTAAGAGAGCTGGCTGCTGAAGAAGTCAATTGCACCAGGACAAGTCGAGTCGCCCTTCAGACAGTGGTTTAGACAGAGGGAGTATCAGATCGTTGTTTGCAACAGGATTAATTGCGTTCTCTTCTCGTCCTGCACTTTGCAAATGGTCAAGCCTCGGTGCCGCGTCTCCCTACTCAGCAGCGGTTACGTCTACAACCGTTGAAGGGGCAGCTGTGTTGAAGTCAATGTTCTAATGTTCCGCGCGAACTCTTTTTCAATATGTGCGCACAGCGCACGCGCGCAGCGCTGCCAAGACAGAGCGTGCACTCGCTTGCGTAGCACTCTCGAACTACGTACTCAGTTTGGCCCTAGTGATGCTTGTAGTGATGCTTGTCGCTCAGGTAGACTTTCGAAACGACGTATATGTCGCAGCCCGCTACCGGCGTTGCCTCTCCGATGCCGCCCTGTGCGGCGCGCCGCTGTGGGAAATGACAGTCAAGCCTCGGGTCACGTCGGCCTCCGATGCCTCCGAAGCCAAGGTAACCGCCTGGCGGGGTTTCGTCGGCTGAGTCACACACATGCGTACTTGCGGATGGAAGCAAGGCATCTGTCGCGTACAGAACTACGAGAGAGCACATGCTGTGTTCGGCAATGTTCTGTAGATTATCACAGAGGCAGGTAGCGACCTCTCACACACTCTCACACAGCGCCACGCGAGCCCAGAGTTTCTGGACGCAGCCTTTCCATCGACGCAAGATATACGCCAGCGTGCAATCTCCCTCGCGGATGCGCAGCATGCCGGAGCCGGAGGCCGCACCGGTCCTATTCACCGACCTGCGCCATTTCCAGGTGGTGCACCCGGCAGCACACCACCGGCATGGGCATGAGCAGGGGCATGAGAGCTTGCAGCAGCAACCTGCGCAGCAGCTCTCATCGCATCCGCAGCCGCAGTACTCACAGCAGCAGCAATATGAGCAACACGAGCAGCCTCCGCAGCAGCAATATCTGCTGCTCGCACAGGCCCTGCCTCCGCAGCAGTCACCGCCCCCCTCTGCCACTACTGCTCAGCGTCCCGGGCAGTTCTACGATTCACAGCTAAGTGAAGCAGTCGACCGCTACCAGCACTTCATTTCGTCAGCCAACCAGCAAGGCCTGAGCCTGGGTCTCCCCCCAGCGTACATGTGCTTGCCAGTCGGCTATGCGCCGCAGTACGTGTACACCGGTGGCCCATCGCACATGTATGCAGCAGCGCCAACCGCAAGCGCCGAGCCAGTGCCCCAGCAGCAGCAGCAGCAGCCGCAGCGCCACAGTCGAGATCCTGCGCGCTCCGAAGTGACGAGTCATGGCGCATTCCCGGCATGGGTCGCCGATGCTAGAGCACTGGCCCCAAGCATGGCAGTGCAGCAGTACTTTCAGCCTGACCCCAACCGCCGCGACAGCCCTGCCCACGTCGAGCACCACCAAGTGGAGTACGTTGCCCCCTCGTACTGCTATGCCGCACCCGGCCTGGCCCCGTACGAGCTGCTTGCGGCAGCGCCTGGCTCTGCCCCGCTGCAGGCCTACGTGCTGCCGGTGCGGCAGCGCTCAGAAGAAGACGGCCACACGTCATCCGGCGGCTCTGACTACACGCAGTCGAAGCGCGCCGAGCGCTGGTCGTCCGACGAGCACAGGGTCTTCCTCAAGGCCATGACGCAGCACGGGCGGGACTGGAAGAAGATCAAGGCGCAGCTGCCGACGCGCACGCTCACGCAGGTGCGCACGCACGCGTACTGGTACCTCGCCAAGGTCGAGCGCCACGCGTTCAAGCAGCAGCAGCTGGAGCAGCAGCAGGCGGCGGCGCGGCAGGCGCAGCCGCCGCAGCGGCAGCAGCAGACGGCGCTGCCGCCGCCGCTGCAGGCCGTCGCTGCCGCCGCCGCGAACTGCAGCGCAGTCGCCACATCCACCACCACGGTAACGGAGTCCGAAGGCTCAACCACTGTTTCCCTGGACGGCTCCGTGGACGGTGACGCTCCTGCCATTTCGCCAACCGTCAAGCCAGCAGCAGCGCTGCCGCCGCCGCAGCAGCGGTGGTCCGACGACGCCGCCAAGCGCAAGCGCGCCGCCGCCGCGGAACAGAGGCCCAGCAGCGGCAGCGCCGACGCCGTCATCGACATTGCCGTGCTCATGAGCACGCTGCGCTCGAAGCGCATGTGCTCGGCGGGTGCGGAGGGCGATGACGCGGCTGGGCGGCACGTCCTCTACCACGGCGACTACAGCGGCGGCGGCGGCGGCTACTTTGTCGACACCGCGGCGGCGGCCGCAGAGCAGGAGTTCGATGGCAGCGCGCCGCCGCAGATCCGGAGCTTCCCCCTGAAGAAGAGGCGCGTGCCGGAGTCAACTCCGATGCTGCTGCACGCGGATCCCTCGCAGCCCGCCATGCGCGCGGCGCAGTCTAGCTACTATGCCGTCTAAGGGCCGGCAGTGCATATCGCATCGGTTTTAGTCGTGTTGTGGTGATTTTATACGGGCAGCTACTCTGCTGGTAGGGGTGTTACGTGCACTCTTGTCTTTGAAGTTTGTCTACGAAGTTAGTGCGGCCATAGGTTCATGGTGCAGGCGCAGAGCGCGCCCCCCCTTTTTTCCTGTCCTTTCGTGGCATTGCATGTATACTGTACATTCATGGACGCCCCCTGTA
Organism: Tribonema minus; assembly: GCA_017506865.1. Taxonomy (NCBI): domain Eukaryota; class Xanthophyceae; order Tribonematales; family Tribonemataceae; genus Tribonema; species Tribonema minus. Next base: position 137,173 of record JAFCMP010000138.1, read on the forward strand.
CAAAGAGTTTATACATGCAACCCACGAGTTGTTTGGCACTGGCTTGCCCATGACGTGCCTCTTCTCCTGCTCCGCTTCAGTTGGCGTGCATGCCTCCGCTCTGTGCACGCTCATCTTTGCTGTGCATAGGCCATGCTCTGTCCCTGCTGTAGTATTGCTTGCCATGTTGATTGGCATGCACGGATCTGGTGGCCACTGTTTTGCACGTGCATGTAAGGTCTGTGCTAGGCCATGCATGCGATTTGTTCATCGCCATATCTTCATTCATTTTCATGCTTTTTGAACTTCTTCCGCATGAAGTTCATCTTGAAGTTGAAGTTGGAGTTGATGTTCATCGCACACGGTTCCAGAGATCATGAACGAGGTCAATCTGTACGCTGCATATGAGCGTCGTCAACATGAAGCCGCAGCGAGGAGGCCTGTCCTGCCCGTTACCATAGTGACTGGTTTTCTAGGCGCAGGGAAGACCACGTTGTTACAGAGGGTACTGTCAACACGGCGCAATCTGAAAGTGGCTGCTATCGTCAATGACTTTGGCGAGGTGAGAGGCTAAGTAGTGCTGCTCACAGATATCTCGAGCTTACGCATAGTGTAGACCAACCCGCCTACTGAATTAGATGCTTGCAAGTGAACTCCGACATCTACGACAAGTGTAGTTGCTCCATCAGACCATCCGGATTTCTTCTCGTGGGTCCGTGTTGACAAAGCTCTGAGCTCTGCTAGCACACAGCGCCGCCTCAGCGGTAGATGCTCTGTCTGTTTGCGGAGACGTTATACGCCGCGTCTCCCTGACCTGCTGCTCTAGCACGCGGCATGACTGCAATGTACTCAAGGCACCTTCATCGAACGGCACCCGCATTTGCCATTGCACAGGTGGACCATGATGGGAAGGTGCTGGAAGCGGCTCAGGGGGCCATCAAGGGGGGGGTGCAGAAGCTGTCGGGGGGGTGCTTCTGCTGCGACACCTCCCTCAACACCGCTTTCAAGGGCCAGGTGCGGCAGTTCCGTGGCCACAGTGCACCACTGTCAATGGAAACAAACCACAAGATCGTAGAGCTCTAGGTGACAAGGTGTGATTAGCCGCAAGTGCCTTCCACAAATGACCGCGGTCGCCGCTGCTGCAGTCATTGGCCAATGCACGCTCTGCATTGTCGCACTTGTGTGGGGGGGGCATGTGCTGCTGCCGGCTGCTTATGCGCAGCTCTGCGACTCCAGTGCACCAGATCGATGCTCACGTGCCTTGTCTAATGCGTAGCGTGTCGGACCATCGCCTGCTGCTCACGAGAACGCCGCGCCTCGCTGTAGCACACAGCCTACGGAGCACGCTGCGGGCATGCGCGAATGTGCAGGCTCAGGGCTAAAGTTGTGCGTGGCGTCTGCCCTCGCCTCACCCAGCCACCCAGAAGCGGCAGTGCTCAACTTCAACAGGCGGTGCCTCATCTTCAACAGTCACCCTGGCTCTGCCGGCGATGCCACACGCATCTGAACACACAACCTCTCCCGCTGCTGATCCTTGCCAGGATGGTTTGCAAGGGTGGAGCGATCATGCTACGCTCCCTTCGCAATCCGTGATTGCACTGTCATTGCTTTTCATGACTTCCGTAGCTGTGGTGACTGGCCTTACACATTCTGGCTGCGCAGCGTGTGTGTCACCTGAGGCAGTGCTCAGAACCCCCCTCACCCCCCCCGCCTCCGCACCGCACATTGCAGGTCTGGAGCATGCTGGACTTAGCGGATTACGCGGACAACAAGCCAGACTATCTGCTTGTTGAGGTATGTACAGCTACCCTCACCTCATTTATTTGCAAATTTGCTTCGCCTTTTGTCGGGGTGCGGTCTAATTCACTTCAAATAGAGGTGCTTTGCTGCAAGTCCACGCTGCTATATGTCAAACAGCCGCGGCCCCTTTGCGCTGCTACATTTTGTTGAAGTGCGCAATGCAGTCTTGGACTCCGACGCTCTGCACCGCGCTGCCTCGCCCCCGCATCATCATTGCGCTGTGCTGTCATGCTATATGAATATACTTGTGAGTACATATGCTTGATCCAAGAGTAACAACAAGGCCAACAATCATACAGCAGGGCATTTCTAAGCCCCAAAGTGGGACTTAAAAAAAACTTAATGTGTGCGCCTACTTCTATACATGTACATACTTGGGAAGTAAATATAGATGTATCCATGGCGTGAGCGGCACTACTGGTGCTCGCGGTGCCGCCACTGCGTCCTGACGCGCGCACCCAGACCGCTCCAAGCGAAGCAGCGGCCATCAGCACGCTGCATCGCCACAACCTGGCTCACTCACATGCGTGCGCCCGCATGTAACAGCCCGCGTGTAATTGCGTGTAACCGCAGACGAGCGGGGAACCTGACCCATCAACCATCATCGCAGCAGCGGTACAGCGCTCCTTCAGCACGCTGCATTGCCACAACTCACAGGCGCGCTGCCCGCGTGCGTAACTGCGCCCTCGTGTAACCGCAGACGAGCGGGGTGTCCAAACCGGCGACCATCATCGCTGCAGCGGAACAGCACTTTGTAAGCACGCCGCATCGCCACAGTCTGGCTCACTCACAGGCACGCTGCCCGCCGCGTGCGAACTGCCCCCGCGTGTAACCAACCGCGAATGAGCGGGGTGTTGGACCCGGCGACTATCGTCGGGACGGCGGAACACCGCTTCGTAAGCAGCACGCCGCATCGCGCAACTCACAGGCACGCTGCTCCCGTGCGTGTCCGCCCCCGCGTGGTGTAACCGCAGACGAGCGGGGTATCGGACCCGGCGACCATCGTCGCGGCGCTGGAGCAGCGCTTCGGCAAGCTGGCGCGCGCACGCCTCGACTCCGTCGTCGCCGTCGTCGACGCGGACGTCCTCGGCCAGGCGCTGAGCGCTGCTGCAGGTGAGCAGCGCTCAACAGGCGATGGGTGCGCGCTGCACGTGGCGCTGCCTTTGCTTGTGGAGGTGTTGCGTCTCTTGTACGCTGCGGGGGCGGGCGTCGGCGGCGGTGGCGGCGGCGGCGGCGGCGTTGGCAGCGGCGGCGGCAGCAGCAGCAGCGGCGGTGGCGGCGGTGGCAGCGGCGGTGGCGGTGGCGGCAACGGCAGCGGTGGTGTAGCGGTGGCAGCGGCGGTGCGCGGGCCCCGATGTCACATTGTGATGCATGACGTGCTGCGCACATGCTGCGTGAAAATAGGGCCAGCGGGTGCGTGCAGGGCATCAGTGCATCCGGACGTACGCCGCACGCGACAGCGCTTCTCTGAGGGCCCACACAGCTTCCTCTCGTATGGCGGTGCAGATTGTGCTGTAGTGCTGCTGGTCTGAGTACAGCTGCACGAGGCGTGGCAGCAGCGGCGACGCAGCGCGCAGTGACGCTGCCACGGCCGCCACACGCGCTGACTTTGCGGTGCAGGGGAGCCACGCCCATGCTCAGTTGTGCTGCGGCAGGTCGGCGCGCTGCTGCCGCGGTGTGCACCGGGTATGGCAACGCTCCTGCTGCGCGCGGTCATTTGGCCTGATATCTGTGAAGCCATGGCGCAGCACCATATTTTACGCTGCTGCCGCCCGCGCCTGGACCCATCGCTGACGCGCCGCGCGCCGCGGCGGTAGCTGTTTCCGCCCCCCGCGCGCGCTGTACCGCTGTGGTATTCATGGCACGCACTTCCTGGCGTTGTGCGCCGTCGCTCGACAGGGGCTGTAACCCTAACCCTAGCCTTGAATCTAATCCTAACCCTGCCCCTGGTTCCGCGCTGGCGGCAGCGGCCTAGACTGCTGCACCTGCATTCAATTCCGCCAACAACGCGCGGTCCGCCGCTGCAGCAAACATGCCCATGTGCCTCTAGTCTCTTGCCTCGCCCCCCCCCCATATCCTCAGAGTTTTTCTTTCTGTCGTGCCGTCATTCGCGCCGTCGCTCGACAGGGGCTGGCGCAGCGCTGACCATGGGGACCGCGATGCGGCGGCAGCTGTGCCAGGCCGACGTCATTCTCATCAACAAGGTGGATTTGATATCCGAAGAGCAGCGGCAAAAGCTAGCTGCCGCGGTGTCCGAGCTGGTCCCCAGTGCAGGTGAGCGTGCGTGGAAGGTTAGGTTTAGGGTTAGGGTTAGGGCTAAACTCACGGTCAGGGTTAGGGTTATCAGGGGCGTATGGCAGGACTGCAACTTGCATGCTGGAATATCGTTGAGGGCTGTAAATTGGACACCATTCATGTGTGTATGTTCAGTAATGTATTGTTCCACCTGCTTTGTAAAGCACTTTTGGTATGTACTGGCGAGAGAGATGGTGCTGGTTAGCAAGTAATACGATACGTACGTACATGTTCGTTCGTACAACACCTGCCTATTGTACAATTAAACGTTCACAGGAGAAAGAAAACGCATTCGCGCCACAGGTCGCCTCTCATCGACCTCCTGCCGCCACCGCTGCTGCTGCTGTTGCTGCTGCTGCTGCTGCTGCTGCTGCTGCCGCCGCCGCTGCCGCCACTGCTGCCGCTGCTGCTGCTGCTGCTGCTGCCGCCGCCGCTGCTGCTGCTGCTGATGTCATGCCCTCAGCCGTCCACTGCTGCACCTACGGCAAGGTGCCGATACACTACGTGCTGGACGTCGTTCAACCGGTAAGATCACCCCCTGCGCTGTTGCCACACGGCTTGTGCTCAGTGCTCAGCATTAGCGATTCATGTGGTATGTGAGGCATTTCATTGGTCGTCGCTACGGCCATCGTTGGGGCTAGGCACCATGTCCAGGATAAGTGTCAGGGCTAGGGTATGATCTCTGTGGCGTGCTTATCGCTGCTCGCGCAGGATATACGCAAGGTGTTGAAGCTCAGCGCACTCGTGACATGCGCCCCGGAGCACATGCGCTCTTTCTCTCACCATCATTCCGCGCTGCATGCGGTGCCTTGCTGTGTGCGCAGATACGTGCACACGTGCAGGCGGCGGCAGCAGCGCCCGAGTGCCTACGCCGCTGTCGCATCCGCTGCGCCGCCGCCGCGCCGCCACCATCATGTAACTCCTGCGTAGCCACCGCCGCCGCAGCGCAGTCGCCGCCGCCGACCATGCCCTTGTTTGTAACTGTCATGTAACTGTCATGAAACTGCCATATAACCGCTGCTGCAGGGCGCAGACGTCGAGGGCGGTCTCGCACGAGGCCGTGACGACGCGCTGGTCTGCAACCGCCGCGTAACCGTCACGTAACTGTCTCGTTACTGCTGCAGGGCGCGGACGTCGAGGGCGTCTCGCACGAGGCCGTGACGACGCATTTGTACGCCTCGCCTGCCGGCGGCAACCTGCGGAAACCTGCGGCGGCAGCGCCGCTCAGCGGTGGCGCCGGGAGCGTCGCCATCGGCAGCAGCGGCGGCGGCGGCGGCGGCGGCGGCGGCAGCGCGCACCTCCAGGAGGACGCGCTGATGCAGGTCAGCGTCACCCTTGAAGTTGGCACTTCATGTGTGTGTGCGTGTCTCTGGGTGAGGTGGCGGAGGTGAAGTGCGCCGCTGGTTTCTTGCGGACGCTGTTGTGGTTACGGTATTAACGTCATCGTTTCCGCACTTGAGGGTCACCTGATGCGGGCGATGGTGCCGCCGCCGCTCAGAGAGTGCGGTCAAGCGCGCATGAAAGCTGCTGAGCACCACCAACTTCAAGTTCAACCACGCATCTCCCGCTGCTAGTTGCGTGTGCGTCCTGGTATCACTGGGACGCGGGTTAGGTGCGCCGTCACAGGCAGCGCGCAGCGTGGCAAGGCTGATTGCATTCCATTTGCTCCGCTGCCTGCTCTGCTCTCCGCACAGCTAGTGCTGGGGCTGAGGCTGCCCCTTAGGTGTGCGTGCGTACTGTTGACTGGCACGATCCATGCCACCAGAGCGTCACCGCTTGCGGTTGTGTGCACAACTGCAGCTGATTGGGGTTTCCCACTGCAGCGCCATCCCTGCACGTGACAGTGCCGCGTGCCCCTGTACGTTGATGGTTTACGTTGTGTGCAGGTACTTGTTACTCATTTGCATGCTTGTATGTATTTGAAACATGTGTGTGTATAAAACACATCTATACTTAGAAGTACATGTATATACAAATTCCTTCAGTCTACATCGATGCGCACTCTGCACTCCGTCACCGTCACCGTAGCGCCACCCCTTGCGTTTGTGTGCACAACTGCTGCTCATCGGGACCACAGCTGCAGCGTCACCGCAGCACTGCTCAAATGCTGACTCTTCGCCCTCATCCCAACTTCACCATCTTACTTCCAATATGTATGTATGTATGTACAGGTCACCTACACGTCAACACGGCCCCTGCGGCTGGCGCTCTTCCAGGACTGGATCATCGCGGGCCTGCCAGCAGGTGAGCGAGGGGCTGAGCGTTGCTGCACCATAACATGGAACACTCTGGTACTTCTTATTGATTCTCGCTCAGGGCGCGAAAAAGCCCAGATGAATGGCATCTAACTTGAAGCTTGCTGTACGGAATCTACATGTCGTGTGACAGTCTGAAAGCGTCTCAACGACAACCACTCAAACGCCGTCGCCGCCACTCTTGTACTTTTGTTTGTCTCGCTTTGCAAGGGGCGCAAAAGCCCCTCTGTTTTGGATGTGCACTAAATCAACACTCATGTTCCAAAGAGAGACTCAAACGCAGAAACAGGCGTCCCCTTCTTCACACTACCACCAAACCCCCTTTTGTACTTTTTATTAATTCTCGCTCAGGGCGCGAAAAAGCCCAGATGATTGGCATCTAGCTGTAAGGAATCTACATGTCGTGTGACAGTCTGAAAGTGTCGCAACGACAACCACTCAAACGCCGCCGCCGCCAAATGGCATCTCGGGGTCCTCCCCTACGTCCTCCTCCATGTGCCCCCCCCCCCTGGATTCTGCCATGTGTGTCATGACACGGCCAGAGTACGCCATGTGGAGCGCTGCCGACAGTGCCGAGCGTAAGCGCGCCAGGGCGATGCCCTTGAGAGCTTTAGGGCGCGCTCCTCCGGGCACTGACATCCTGCTGGCATACTCCGTCGCCACAGCCTCCAGCAGCTTCCGCCCCTGCTCCCCGATGCTGCCAAATGACCCTATTGCCAATGTGGCAAGTTTGTAGCAATTCTGATCATAATGACCAGAATAGTGGGTAGTCTTGGCGGCCTCTTGGTCGCGGCAGCATCGCTCGGGGTCTGCTGCAGTCTTCGCCGCCCGCGACGCCACCTGTGCCTCGAAGCAGGTAACGTCCACCATGAGCGGTAGGTGGCGTGTCGGGTCGTCGTAGCCGGTCACCGGGAAGGCGTCGGCAGGCAGCACGATGTCCATCCTGCGACTCCCCGGCGGCCCGGCGGACCCCAGAAACGGCGTGTAGTCCTCGTCCACCAGTCCCGTTTTGAGGTATTGCCGCAGGAGGCGCTGCGTGGCCCTCTTGACGCTATTGTGGACAATGGTGTCGTGCGCCTTGACGCGTGGCGCTTGACACAGCCGTGCATGCAGGGTGCCGCCCGGCGACTTCCCGCACAGCTTGCAGCCTGCCGTCTGCTCCTCTACTCCGATGGCGCGTTTGACGGCCAGCTGCCAGGATAGGCCATCGAACGAAGCCGTTGTGGAGTACATGGGCTCGTTGAGGAATGCCATGCCGATCGAGTGCATGTGGCGCTGCGACCGGAATCGAGCAAGTGCTTGCGTGCGTTGCGTGCCCTGCGGCAGCTGTTGCAGGTCCGCCTCCACCTTATCTGCAAGCTCGGTAGCGACGGCATCTGCAAGCGCACTCTGATTGGGGCGCTTCAGGCTACACTGCAACTGCAGAGCACTGGCGTCAAGTACGCAAGCAGCATCCGCACCAGTGCCACCACCTGCTGTCGGCCGCAGCGGCGGCTGCTGCGTAGGTGGTTGCTGCTGCAGTGGCGTTAGCGCTGGTGGCAGTATATGTTCCAGCTTGTCACCTGTTGCTGCACGTAGAGATGTGGCAGCTGTGGCGATCGTCCGCATGAGGGGCAGGCGCGCCACCTCTGCTGCTGCTGCGCCTTGTAGCATTGCTGGTGTGGAACGCGCAGCGCCTGCATTGACGGCTGCCGCTGCTGCGTGCGCTGGTGCTGCAGCTGTGCCGCCTGCCGTTGCTGCTGCTGCCAGTGGTGTTGCTGCTGCCGCAGGTGTTGGTGCAGCACCTGCCGCATTGGCCGCTGCCATCGCCATTGCCGCTGTCGCAGCCGGCACGGTTGCGGCGCCGCCTGCCGACGCTGCTCCTGTTGCAGGTGCTGCAGCAGCCCTTAGGCTAGTAGGGCCTGTAGCAGCTGTATTGCCTATGCCCGCAGCCGCTGCTGTTGATGCTGCAGTTAGTGATGCCGCCGAGGCCACTTGAGGTGCAACATGTGCTGCCGCTGCTGCAGCAGCCTCTGATGCTGGAGCAGCTGCTGCTGCCGCCGCTGCTGCTGCCGCCGGAGTAGTTGCGCCGTGCGCCGCCGCTGCTGCTGCTGCCGCTGGTGCCGCCTGTGCTGCCGCCGCGGCCCCTGATCCAGCGGCAGCTGCGTCGTGTGTTGCCGGAATGGCTGCGCCATAAGCGCGGCCAGCCGCTGATGCAGTTGCCGCTGCCGGAGCGGTCGCGCCTCCACTGGCAACCGCCGCTGCCGCTGTAACAGTTGCCGCTGCTGATGCTGCTGGTGCTGGTGCTGCTGCCGCTGCTGCCGGTGTCGCTTGTGTTGCCGCATCCTCAGCAGCGTTGTCTGCAGCCGCTTGAGGAGCCGCCTGCTGCAGCACCCCCGCCCATCCAGAGAGTGCTGGTTGCAGCGCTTGCAACGTGCCCGCCACATACGCAGCATCAGCGATGTCGCAGGCGCTGGTAATGCCAAGGCCGCCATGCCGTGTTGGGAGTCGCGCTTGCTGTAAGGCTGGGCCGTGCGCTGCCAGATGGAAGTGGGCCCCACTTTGCTCAAACTGGCGCCAGGTCTGGCCTGGTGGCTGCAGGCCCATTGAGTGCTCAAGCACCCACTGCGTGACCCGATCCCACTCCTTGGCGGCTGGCGCTGTCTGCGTAGTGGGAATGGTGCGCAGGCAGTACGTCATGCGAGGCACCACGCAGTAGCGCAGTAACCTGAACATCGCCCTCGGAGATGTCAGGCGCGCGCATCGCTCTGCAAATCGAGCCCCTGCCCCGCCTGCACCCGCTTCCCTGCGCAGCCATGCGTCCACAAAGCTGCTGTGGCCCACCGGCACCCCCAGCAACACAGCTCCACGGTTCTGATTTTCATCCGTATCCCCCACTAGCTGAACGCCCAGCTGCTGCAGCAGTTGCCGCTCGTGGTCTGTCACCACATGCCCCCTGCCAGGCAGCGCGCGTGACTTGGTGAGGTTTAGCTCCAGCCCCACCTCCGCAAAGTGTTGTTTGAGCTGCGCCACCGCCTGTATGTCATCCTGAGTCAGCGTGCAAGCGCCTGTTCGGACGTTGGCATCGTCCATGTAGGCGCCCATCCGCCTCCGCGCGCGCTGCGCAGCCGCCGCCTCATTGAACCGTTTCAAGCACTGAGCAATGGCGCCGCAGAAGAGCATCGGTGCCGCGGGGTCCCCCTGCTTAAACCCGCGCTGAGACATGATGATGCGCGTGGAGCCGTCAACGTGCTGGAACAGCAGGCGTGGCCGAGTGCGAACGTATGTGCCGATGAAGTAGTCGAGGAAGTCCGGCAGCTGTGCTGCTACCCATTCCGCTGCCGCCAGGACGAACACCATGTTGAAGGCATTCTTGAGGTCCAGCATGAACTGCCAGTGACCGAGCTCATACGCGAGTTTGCCGGCCATGGCCGCTTTCTCCGCTCCTGCTGAGACGGCTACCCCATACTGCCCGTCTGGCTCAAGGAGCTCCGCCAGGAAGTCTTTGCGGTCTGCCACGTACACCGAAGTGCATAGTCGCTGCAGCACCTCGCCGCAAACGATGGGCCGCTGCTTAGCTGTACCATCTTCCTGTTGTTCTGCAAGTGGCGTCAGGCGCCCCGCGCCATGCAACTGCCAGAAGGCATCCGGCAGCCGCGCAGCCTCCCGCATAACGGTCTGAAGCCACCGTGTGAGGACAGCAGCAAACTCATGCCGTCCCCAGCTTGTGCGTAGCGCATCCTGCAGGTGGCTGTAGCGCAGCCCCGATGGGCCTGCTCCACTGTAAGGGCTTGCTCGCTGGATGAGCTTGGCAACCGTCTCTGGCTCAATTCCCTCCCCCTGTAACAGGCTGAGTTCTGCTGGCATGTCGGCTGCTTTCGCCACAAGCTGATCAACCATGCCGGATAGCTCATGGAGTTGTTCCCCTGGCGCAGCGGGGGGGTGTTTGGACTGCATGGCGGCAAAGCAGTCATCATCAGGTATCGCCACCGTTTTGGGCTGAAGGAAACGCGCTGCCTGCTGTAGCCCCCCCGTGTGCCCATGCACTGTAGGACGTAGGCGTTGATCGCTGCCTCCGTTTGCTGGCGCGCGCGCCAGCGCCGGTGCGCACGCGCGTGTGCGAGGAGCGCTGGCACCAACCGGTCAAGCTCACCGCGTGCCAACATTCTGATTCTGTCGGAGCGAGTGATGCCAGGTGCGCCATCGGTGGAGGTGATGAGTGATGGCATGAGGTGGTGTAGAATCGTGGATCTTTGCAGTCGCTGCACCCGCCCTGCGGAATCTGGCTCCCGCGCCGCATTGACGAACATCGTCATTGTGTGTGCCAACAGATGTGTTGCTGCGTTCTCCAGTGCAGCTCCCACATAGCGACGATTGCGTGGTCTAGCAAGGCTTCTAGTTGTCGCGAACTGCAGCTTGCACAGCTCATCGAGGCTGATGCTGTCAAGCACTGCTGCGACTGCGGGGGTTGAGATGGTCCACGTGAAAAGCCCACCTGCCCCACCTGCTGCGCCTGCAGGGCCTGGCGCTGCCGCTGCTGTCGCCGCACCTGCCGCTCTGGGGCCCCCTCCGCCGCCGCCGCGGCCGCCACGACCACAGCCTCGTCCGCCGCTGTCGCTGCTGCGACCGCTGCCACGGCCACCGCGGCCGTTTTGAGTTCGCGCGCCACTGCCGCTGTTGCTAGCACCGCCGCTGCGGCTGCTGGCATCACTGCTGCGGCCGTTGCCAGCGCCGCTGTCCTTAGTACCGGCTGCACTGCCGCCGCCGGCACCGCTGCTGCTGCCGCCTCCGGTTCTGCTGCCGCTAGTCGCTCTGCTACTGCTGACGTCTGCATCATTGCTGCCGCTGCGAACGCGTCCTCCATTGCCACGTCCGCGCCCTCCACTGCGACCCCGACCCCCTCGTGTAGCACTGCTGCCCCCGCGTTCCGGCCTCTTTGAGCTGCCGGAGGAGCTGCTGCCACCAGCCTGAGCAGCAGGTGCCTGCTGCGCGTGCGCTGGTCCCTTTGCGTAGGGGTTGCCGATGGGTGTGCACGCCGGTTGCTGCTGTGGCAGCGACGTGGTAGCTGTTGCCGTCGATGCATCAGGTGCTAGCGGTGCTGCTGATGCTGTTGTTGACAATGTTGCCGCCACTGCAGCGGGTGAAGTGATAGGCCTGCATTTGCGGCAGTGCTTGCCCGCGCTGGCATCGCTGCTGTCCACTCTGAATGTCTTGTTGGCATGAAACAGGTTTTTGCACAAGGCACACTCGGTGTAGATGGTTTGCAAGTGCGACGTGCTGAGGTCGGAGCGCTCCAGGAACGTTGTTGCTGTCCCACTGTGGTGTTTGCGCTGGTGCTTCGCCGCGATGTGGGCGTTTAACCTCTGCTGTAACGAGAGCAGCGACATGCCCTTCTTCACCACGAGGTCGCATAAGTTGCACTTGTACTCCGGGTCCGCACTGCCTCCACCTCCAGCTTCGTCGTCTAGCATCAGACGTTGCTGTTCCAGACTGTTATGACCTGTTCTAGAGCGCTTGACTGCACTTTGCCCGCCCGTGTGCTCCCCTTCGCCTGTTTGATCGGAAATTGACCAACCGTCATTCTGTACCCTCTTGCGTTTGTGCGCTGCGCGTCCGTCTCCAGTTGCTCTGCTGCTGCCACTCGTGCCATCGTCCTGTTGACAAGCGCCATTGCCATCTGCAGCACTGGTGCTAATATCCTGCGCTTGTGCGCACGCTAGATCGGATTCCTTGCATTTCTGCGCTGATTCAGAGTTGGCAATACGGGCCTCCCGCCGCCGCCATGATATTCTTTTCATGATCTCTGCTACGCCATGGTGCTACATGCTACAGCTACATGCCTATCCGCATCTCGTGCAGGCCTAACCCTAAGCTACTGTACTTTTTATTATCCCCTTTTGTACTTTTGTTTGCCTCCTTTTGAAGTTTGTGGCTGGCGAAAAGTTGGCGTGCGCGGTGAAGAACCACCTACCAACTGCTGTATTCAAACAGCACTGCAGTACCGTTGTCATCTGCTACAAAAGTGGAGAGAACGAACCATGCCTCCACTCTCACCCATACTAACTGAGACGATGCAAAACCCTTTAATGGAAATAATTCAAAGATCGTAGAGCTCTAGGTGACAAGGTGCGGTTAGCCGTCAGTGCCTTCCACCAATAACCGTGGTCGCCGCTGCTGCGGCGATTGGCCTCGAGTCAAACAGTGCCACCGTATCCACACTAGTCAAAGGTCTTGTGTGTTTAAGCTTTCTAGCGTTCGAGGCATGGGTATTAACAAATACTGGCGCGCGAGGCTGGCGGCAGCGCTGCGCGCAATGCGCGCAGCAGCGCAGCGGGCAATGCTGGCGGCAGCGCATCATGCAATGGCACGCTGAGCTGACAAGGCGTTGCCACGGCGCGCCGCTGTCAACCTTAGCCGGCCGCCGCGCTTCACGCTGCAGACGGCATTGCTACAAACTCAAAATTGAATTTGCCTTGAAATATGTTTTTGTTGTTTGTGCACATTTCTGTGATTGTGTATGCCCAGGCCTCGTGCGCGCCAAGGGCATGCTGAGCTTTGCAACGGCGCCGCCGCGCCGCGCAGTCTTCAACCTCAACCGGCCGCCGCGCTTCACGCTGCAAACCAATGCAACCTCAAGTTTGAACTTGCCTTGAAATGTATATTTCTTTTGTTCTGTATGCATGTCTCTGCTGTTGCGTACGCGCAGGCCTCGTGCGCGCCAAAGGCATGCTGAGCTTCGACACGGCGCCGCCGCGCCGCGCCGTCTTCAACCTCAGCGGCCGCCGCCGCTGCAGCGTCGAGCCCGGCGGCGCCTGGGCCAGCGCGCCGCAGCCGTACCTGGTGATGATCGGCGAGGGGCTCGATGCGGCAGCGCTCATCACGGCGCTGACGCGCATGGAGTCGCTTGTTGCCGCTGGTGGCAGCCACCTCCAGCAGCAGCAGCAGCAGCAGCAGCGGCGGCGCTGCTGCCGCGGCGCGAACGGGGTGGCAGAGCTCAGCGACTGCCATCATCACCGCCACCACAGCCACGACCATTCACATCATTGGGAGCCGAGCAGCGATGCTCAGAAAAGCGCGGCAGCGGCACTGCCGCCGCCGCCAGCGGACGGCAGTGCGTGTGGGGCCCAGTGTCAGTGCTCGGATGCCGCAGCAGTACCGTCACCGCCGCTGCCGCCGCCGTTGGCGGACGACGCCGATGCTCAGCAGCAGCGCTCTAATGCAGCAGCAGCGGAACGCCCGGCGGCGGCGGCAGCGACGGCGACGGCGGCGGCGACGAAGCTGCAGCAGCGGGCGCGGGCGGTGGTGGAGGGGCCGGAATCGCGCGGCATGTACCAGTGGTTGGCGGGCAGCGATGGCGGCAGCGGCGCGGCGGTAGCTGCGGCGGCGGCGCTGTTTAGGTTCACCGGCCAGGGGCTGTACGGCCTGCGGTCGGCGCAGCTGCGGGCGCGGCACGGCGTGGATTTGGACGCCGTGAACGCGGCAATAGCGCAGGTGCGGGGTGACGCTCTGTCGCTAACATGTTAACCTGGAGCCTTCTACTAGTAGTGTGCAAGCAGGGCCCAGAGTTGCTGAGATCTGTTATGCGAGCGAGCTGCCCCCCCCCCGGGGGTGAACAACGCGGGGGGTTCTGTTTGCCAGCATGGCATTGGCATTGGCCAATTGTGCAACTTCAATCAAACATTCCTCCATAACATGTGCACAAGCAGGTGCTGCTTTCGTGCAGTGTCCAAACGAAGAAAACCTTTGTGGATGAATGAAGTGAAACGGCTGAAAGGCACACATGTCCGGACTCCAGATTCATTCACCCCCCCCCGCACCCCCGCCCGCCCCCCTATGCAGGCAATCAACACCGCAGGTGGCGGGTTCATAACGACCGAGGAGGTGCCAATGGCATCAAGCTATGGCAAAGAAGCGGAGCACAGTGCGCAAGCAGAAGAGGCTGGGGAGAATGTTGTTGCGCTGCAGTGGGCTCTTGGGGGGGAGACAACACTAGAGATGGCATGGCCAGGCATTGTGGAGCACACGTTGCGCATTGTCAAGCGCGACCTTAGCTACATCACAGGGTGCAACTGCCGCGTCTAGCGGCGACGCTGCCTGATTCTGCAGTGACTGTGCACACGCACATGTCAATACACCGCTGGTTTTTGTGACTTGCCAGGACCAGCATGATGTTTTCTCATGTGATCCAGTGATCCAGGCTATGTCCAGTGCTATGCTTCGCTGTTTTGCGTTGTGTCACATGGTCCAGTAATCTAGGCTATGTTCAAGTATTGTGCTATGTGTGATCCAGGATCTAAGCAGGCTATATACAAGTTGTATGCTACGCCGGTATGTTGTGGGTTGCCATGTACAGCATGATACGTTCTCTGTAATGCGGGTCCAGGCTATGTACAAGCATGCAGACCACGATGCTGCTCAATGGCACAAGAATGCCTCAACAAAAGTGATGGCAGTACATAATGCAAATTTCGACACGTTGAAGTGTCACATTGCTTGATGGTCTTGAGGCATGGTAAGCACATGTATTCAAATGCGCTGCAAGTCTTCGCCAATGTGCAGCGGTGCGCCAGAGTTCAGGCAATGCGGGCAAGGGACAGCGCAAAACCTCATTGCCTACCATGGTATGCAGCAGTGCACCGGCAATCAGGCAACGCAAGCAAGGTTGCCTGCTACATTCAGCCCGTGTACAACAGAGGCATCAAGCAGGAAGCAGAAGATTCTGTAGTCCCACTTTATGGCAGTAATCTTGTTGGTGTAAATGGAAGGCACAGTGCCGCCCTGGCCCGGAACGCAAGAACTCCGCTCTTGTGTAAGCAACGCACACGCAGAAACACCAAGCAGCACAACGCACGCGGTGCTGCATGCAAACATACAAGTCCCATGGTCGAGGAGCTACCACCACATTGAGCCCCCCCCCCCCTCCCCCCCCTTCTTCAACCCCCGGGCATTAGTAGAAAGCGCGGGGGGTGATTGCGCACACCAGTCATGTGCATGCTGCAAATGCCTGTCGCCCTGGGCACTGCACGCAGAAGCGCCCAGCACCACCTCCCTTGGCATGTGGTTGTGCCCAACTGCCGATGCCTGAGCCTTGTTGCAGTAGTGGGTGTGCGTGTGTGGGGGAGGGGGGGTGAGCGCCGCCAGCGGTCAAATGGAGCGCCAGCACAGTCGCCCACTTTTCTGCCCGTTGCGATAGATGCAGTGGTGACGGCGGGCTGCTGCAGAGAGCTGCTGGCTCATGCGCTACAGCTGGCTCCGGCGTGCGACATTCTCCCCTCACACGCGGTGGCGGTTCGGCAGCACACCCCCTGCTACTGTGGCGCCTTGTGGCTTGCTGCTGCATGCCGTGCATGCACGTGGCGGCAGCAGCAGCAGCACAGCCACTCCACCCACCGCCGCTGCTGCCGCAGCTGCCAGCGCGCGCTCACGCCGCTGCCGCCGCCGCCGCTGCCGCCGCCGCCGCCACAGCCGCTGCCAGCGCCGCCACAGCTGCTGCTGCCACTGCCAGCACCGCCACCGTCGCTGCCGCCTGCGGTTGACACCGCCGCTGCCGCCGCCACAGCCGCTGCCAGCACCGCCGCCACAGCCGCCGCCGCCGCCGCCACAGCTGCTGCCGCCGCAGCCGCCGCCAGCACCGCCGCCGCCGCCACAGCCGCTGCCAGCACTTGCGCCGTTGCCGCCGCTGCCGTTGCCGCCGCCGCCGCCACAGCTCTCGCGTGTCACGACGCCTGCTGCATCATGCGCATGAGCTCCTCGTTGCTGCGCACCTCGTCGAGGTCGACCTCCGCGGACGCCTGCTCGCGCTTGCGGCGCTCCTCCTGGCGCTTGGCCTCGGCGAGCGCCTCCTCCTCCGCCTTTTTGCGCTCCGCCGCGTCCTTGCGCGCCGCCTCCGCCTCCGCGGCGCGGCGCGCCTGCTCGGCGACCTCCTCGCGCAGCTGCGCCTCGCGCGCCGCGGCGGCAGCCTGCGTTGCGCACACGACCGGCGAGCGCAGGTGTGCGGCGAGGGATGAGGGTTTCGTCAGCGACGTCGCGTCGCGGCGCCGTGTAGACGAAGCAGCGGCGAGAGAGCTGGCGCCAAACATGTGGTCTCAAGCAGCGGTGATTTTGAAGTGTCTGGCGACTTGAATCGCAGCGATCTCATATCTGCTCCGCCGCGTCCGCCGCCTTGCGCATCGTGCTACGCTCTCACTGTGGCACCACTGCCCCTTCATAAGCAGTTCACAGACGGTCTGTGGTGAGCGCCAGCAGAGGCTGGCCGCACCCTCACTAACCCTAACCTTAACCCTAAGGCTGCCACGGCTGCACCCTCTCTCGTCGACCCTGACGTACTCTGCGCGCACGACGTTGATGTCGTCAGCGCCCTCGCCGACCAGCCTACTCTGCAAGTACCGACCAACGTACTCTGCATGTACGTCAGCGCATGCTCTGTCAGCGCCTGCTCTCTCACCTCTGCCTCGCGGCGCATGAGCGCTTCCGCCGCCTTGCGCTCCTTGGCGCGCCGCTCGCGCTCCGCCTTCTCCTGCCGCGCGACGCTCCAGCTGTCCGCGCCCCCCTCCCCCCCCTCCTCCCCGCCCCCGTCCTCGTCCCCCAAGTTGAAGTCGTCATCATCCAGCACCTCCTCGTCATCGGACTCGCCGATCTGCAAGTCCAGAGGCGCCTCCGCTCCCGCCGCCGCCGCGGCGTGAATCACCGGCATTATCACCAGCGGCACATGCGCCTCCTCTGCCGCCGCTGCTTCCGCCGCCGCCTCTGCTGCCGCCGGCGCCGCCGCCGCAGCAGGCGACGGCGACCGCTCGCGGGCGACCTTGGGTGGACGCGTGGCGGCAGCAGCGCTCGTCTCTTCGCCGCTGTCGCGGTCTGAGGCGCTGCCGGCGGCGGCGTCCGCGTCGTCGGAGCGCCGCCGCTTGCGGCTCGCCGCCTCCGGCTGCTGCTGCTGCTGCAGCGGCGGCGGCGGCGATGGCGGCCGCGCGGGCTCCGGTGCTGGCGGTGCCGCGGGTTGAGGCGCGCTGGAGTTGATGAGGGGGGGGGGGGGGGGGGGGGGCATGAGGGGGTTGATCGATGATGCTGGATGTTGATTCGGAGACGATGCAGTCAGCACAGAATGTTTAATGGTAAACAAACGTTTAATGGTAAAAAAATATAACAAGCGTCTCTTGCGTTGACAGTGGTGCTCTGTGTTGCAGTTTTGGTTGAGCGCTGTCGCAGCACTGCAAGTCGTTGAGCGCTGCATTCCAGACTCCGCTGACGTGCAGCAAGAACTCGCCGCGCTGTTCAGCTGCAGCGCACAACCCAGCGTACCGGCAGAGGCAGCAGCCGCATGGAGCAAATGCACAAGGCCGGTGAGGTCAGCCTTTGACAGACGGGGCACACGCGCGCCAGCGCACGCAGCGCAAGCGTCACCGCAAAACGCTCAGGACCAATCACGCGGATGCACCGCAGAGCGCAGAGCGCTGCTGCAGCATCACAAACACCCCACCCCCATCCCTCCACACGTGCTCACCTCGCGCCCGCCGGCGCCGGCGCCGCCGCCGCCACCGCCGCTGCCGCAGCAGCCGGCACGTGGCCCTGACTCCAGCGCGACATGAGCTCCGCCAGCTGGCGCAGGTGCGCGGGCGCGACGGCGTCGAGGGGGACGCGGTGCACGCTGCCGTCCTCGCGCCAGCGCCGCGCGGGGACGACCTCGCGCAGCGCCTTCCAGACGGCCCACGCGAACGCGGCGTCGCGCGGCGCGTGCTGCGACTGCGCGGGCGGCGGCGGCAGCGGCGGTGGCGCGTCAGCGGCAGGCTGCGGCGCATGTGGTGACTGACGTGAATGAGCTACTCTGTGGCCATCAAGAAGCGTGGGTGATGTTGGCATTATGAGAGGCCCGGCAGATGCGTTCCAGACGGCCCACGCGAACGCGGCGTCGCGCGGCGCGTGCTGCGACTGCGCGGGCGCGGCGGCGGCGGCGGCGGAGGCGCGTCAGGGGGAGGCTGCGGCGCATGTCATTGTGACTGACACAAGGTTGCGGCGATCAGAAGCGCGGATTTGCGGGTGAAATTATGCAAAACTCCGCAGATGCGTTCCACATGGCCTACGCGAACGCGGCGTCGCGCAACGCGTGCTGCGACTGCGCAGGCGCGGCGACGGCCGCGGCGGGGTCAGTGGGAAGGTGGTGAGCGAGATGACTGAATTAGTATGGCCAGCGGGAAGCGTGGTGGTGTTGGCGTTGCGCGAGGCCTTGCAGGTGCCATAGACGGCCCACTTGAACGCGGCGTCGCGCGGCGCGTGCTGCGACTGCGGGGGCGGACGCGGCGGCGGCGGCGCGTCAGGGGGAGGCTTCAGCACGTGTCATCGTAACTGAGACAAGGTGCGGCAACCAGAAGCGCGGGTTTGCGGGTGCTATGCAGAACTCCGCAGATGCGTTCCAGACGGCCGACGCAAACGCGGCGTCGCGGCGGCGGAGCGGTAGTGCGGGGACGGCGTGCGAACGCATGCTGCTTGCAGCAGCGCGCTCTGTTGCATCGCGCGACGGCGGCACACGAGGCGCGGCGCATGCTTTCACATCCCACTCTGCCGCATGAGGCGCGTGGCACCCGTGTCCTCCGCACACAGCGCACAGCCCCAGTGTATAAAACTGCTGCACTGCTAAGTGCCGCACAAAGGCCGGCGGCGCCGCACGCGCCGCACGTCGTGGCGGCACCACTGCACGCGCGCGACAGTGCGTGAGAATCACGAATGCGCTGTCCCATGGCGACACAGCACTATGCGCGACGAATCGAAAGACTGCCAAACCTCGAGAGGCCGCGCCCGCTACCCCCCAATCACTACGTCGTGATGGAGCGCGCCGACGTGCTGTCCGTCAAGGTCCTCGCACGTTTCAAGAAGGCGGCAGCGACGCTCCCACTTGAAGTTAACGCTTGCGCCGAGCACTGCACGACCGCATGAGCGCGCCGCTGCGCAACAATCACGAATGCGCTGTCCCGCGAAGATGCAGCACTACGTGCAATGACTCGAATGCCCCTCAAACCTCGACAAGCCATGCATGCATCGCTTACGCTGCCGCTGACGCGTGCTTTCGTCTGCGGCCGACTCACAGCAGCAGTGCTCAGCACATTGAAGAGCCGCGCCGCGTCCTTCACCAGTTTGCTCCAACTTGAAGTTAACGATTGCGCCGAGCACCGCGTGCATCGCTCGCAGTGCCGAACTAACGCACGCAGCGCACCGAGGCAGCGCATTCATCTGACTCACAGCAGCAGCGCTCAGCACCTTGAAAAGCCGCGCCGTGTCCTTCACCAGCTGCTTCATCTCCGCGTCGCTCGGCCGCGGCACGCCGTCCGCCGCCGCCGCCGCCGCTGCGCTGCCGCCGCTGCGCCGCCGCCGCTGCTGCCGCCGCCGGGCGCGTGGTACGACTGCAGCGCCTGGTGGTGCCGCGCGAGGGCGTCGTCGATGCGGCTCGACAGTTTCACCGAGTCCCTGTTGATCTCCGTGTTGGGGTCCGGCGTGAACTTGATGGCGTTGGCCACCACGAGCCGGCAGTCCGCGATGAAGTCGTCCTGAGCGCGCGCGATGTTGTTGAGGGGGGGGGGTGGGGGGGGGGGGTGGGGGGTCAGATTGCGGCTGTACGGTGCGCCAGCCGCCACGTGCCGTGTTCGCGTGCCGCTCCCATTTATGCCCCCCCCCATCTTGAAGGTTCTGGCAACAAACGGCACCTGCAGTTGAAGCGCCGCACTGAAACGGGCGTCTTTCGTGCCTTCGAGCATTGGCTGCATTTCGAGGGGTGGTTGCCGGCTTCAGCATCACATGCAGCAGCAATGCTCTGACGACGACATATCCCCTTCGCGCGCACTCATGGGACTGTGGCGGCATGTAACCAGGTGTCTTGCTTGCCTTCTCACATTGTTGACGTTGAGAAGCGGTTATTGACTTTGAGGTCACATGCAGCAGCAAACATCGAGGCAGCAGCGTTACCCCCCCCCGCGTGCACTCACGGGACTGTGGTACGCCCTTTTGACGCTGTTGACGTTAACAAGAGGTTACCAGCTTCAAGGTCGCATGCAGCAGCGAACATCGAGGCAGCGGCGTTTCCCCCCCGCGCGCTCTCACGGGACTGTGGCGTCATCTAACCAGGTGTCCTGCTTGCCTGTTCTCGTTGTTGGCGTTGAAAAGAGGTAGTAACCAATTTCACATGCAGCAGCAAACATCGAGGCAGCAGCGTTTCCCCCCGCGTGCACTCACGGGACTGTGGTACGCCCCCTTGTCCAGGCGCTTCCGGATCGTCCCAAAGTCCATGGGGCTCTTGATGACGCTGGGGTAGTTGGGAATGCCGTCGCGCGCGGGGTCAACTGGAATCCGGAACCACCTGTTAACCTCCGGCGACTCCCAGAGGCTGCGGAGCATAGAGTGGCACGCCTGCGCAGCGCGCGGTGGGGGGGCAGGCGGCAGATGCATTAGAGTTGAAGTTCATAAATGGTGTTGCACTTGAAGTTTGTCCGCGCTGTACTGGGATCGATGTGCAAGGAAACCGCCTGAATACCTCCGGCGACTCCCAGAGGCTGCGGAGCATAGAGTGGCATGCCTGTCGCAGCGCGCGGTCGGGGGGGGAGGGGCATGGCGGGCGGCGGTTAAAGTTGAAGTTCATGCGGTGTTGCACTTGAAGTTTGTGCGCGATGTACTGGAATCGATGTCAAGGGTCACGGCGGGCGGCGCGTTCAAGTTGAAGCTCATGAAGTGTTACACTTGAAGTTTTTGCGCGATGTGCTGGGATTGGTGTTTGAAGCCAGCTGTTGCGCCGGTTGCTGCAGCGCGAAGGTAGGAATGTATACCCCAACACTGTGTGCACCCCACCTCAAACACTGCGTATTGTAAATGGGACCCCCAGCATCTGTGTGAGAGAAGAAAAAGAAGAGCGGAGCGTCTCAACCTCGGCCAATCTTTGTTACCACAATTGTGCCCGTCAGCCACACCAATTGGTGCCAAACGCGGCGCCGTCATTGAAGTTTTCTAAGCAGTGCTCAGTCGTGGGTGAGCGTTTGCGCCGCATAGCTGCTACCTGATGGGCCTTCGACCTACTGCTCTGATGGTGCTGTATCACTTGCAGCGTCAGCGCTGAGTGAGCGTCACGCGCTGCTGCGTCCACGTGCGACGGACGATTGACGCAGTGCGTGCCGCACACGCCGCACGTGGTGCTGCAGACAGCGCAGCTCTGACACTGCACACTAGTGGCTAGCGTTGAAGGTCTAAATGCACAAACTTACAGCAGGTGCGCGATGTCGAAGAAGCATGGTCTGCCGCGGCCGGCCGGTGACTCGCACAACTTCCGCCTGCACACAGACTACCTGGCCAAGGCTGCCTAACCCTGACCCTAACCCTAACCCCATTGTTTCCCTGCCATGGAAAGCTAGCAACTGAGACTGTATGAAGACTACAGTATGCCACAACAATTCCTCCTCATGGGTATGCATACCTTCAGCCACGGCGGCTTCTGCGCTGAACTGGGCGCACCCCCTTTCTTTTTCTGGGATGCCACCGCGCCATTGCCGCCGCCGCCGCCGCCGCCCAACCCGCCACCGCCACGCTCCGCTGCTGCCGCCGCCGCGCCTGCTGCTGCGCG
This sequence comes from Tribonema minus, assembly GCA_017506865.1. Lineage (NCBI taxonomy): Eukaryota > Xanthophyceae > Tribonematales > Tribonemataceae > Tribonema > Tribonema minus. The sequence goes on from JAFCMP010000138.1 coordinate 159,070, forward strand.
GGTGCGCCGTGTGAGCAGTGTGCTTGCGGAGCTACTGCGTTATGGCGCATGATGACTGCGCAGCGCAACCGCAAGAGCACACACGCGCCGCAGCCCAAGCACAGCATGCAGTGTCCGCTGCTGCTGCTGCTGCTGCTGCTGGCGCTAGTGCGCTGGCGACACTGCCGCCATTGCAGTGGCGCACTGCGGCTGCAGTCGCGCTACTGCCGCGGCGGCGCCGCCGCTGCTGCTGCCGCGCCGCTGCTGCTGCCACGCTGCTGCTGCTGCTGTGCTAGGGCCACCATAGCGGCAGCTGGGCAGCGCACCCTGAATGAAAAACGGTTCACGCCAGCTTGTAAAGCTGCAGCGCTTGCATGCCGCCCCCTGCTACTGCAGAAACCGGCCAAACATTGTGAATTTGCCGCAGCACATACAGAAGCACAGGGAGCAGTGAAGTTGAAGTCTGCTCCCGGCATCAACTTCAAACGGGGCATGTCACCTGTGGGCATAGCCGCAGCGCCGTCTGGCGACGCCGACAGGCGCTTCCGTGACTGCTGCTGACCAGACCCTGCTGCTGCCGCCGGGGAGGCGCTGGGCTGCTTGACTGCGCAGTGGTCAGTAAGGACAAGTTGAAGTAGCAATGAGACAGGGGGAAGGGGACTGGGATGAAAACATACTGCTTGACTCCGCAGCGCTCAGGAAGGGGCAGTGACAGGAGCAATGAGAAGAGGGAAGCGGGGGACTGGGATGGAAGTACGGGACCAGCACCAGCTGTCACTGTAGGCGCAGCATGACTTAATGCAGGCGCCGGTGCTGGCCGCTGTAGTGCGTCGGGAAGCGCGAGAAAAGTCTGCGGGGCGTTGCCGCAGCCGCGCTCGCGGAAACATCACCGCAGTGTGTTCACATGTCCAGGTGGAATAATGTTGAAGTTTACGCATGAACTGCTCATCTCTGGCATCGACAACACCGACGGCTCGCTGCACAAACAGCGAGGGGACAACTGCGCGTTCCAGGACGCTGTTCTGGTGGGGTCTACGTCTTCAGTATAAATAAACATACACGGGCATGACCGCGCTTGGTATGCAAGGCGGATGAAACGACACATATAAAAATGCATGGTGTGCAGCAGTCACAGTTGCCGAGCACTCAAGCAGGTGGGAAGGAGCACTCATCATCTTGCCCTTGTCTGTAGTTCTGACTGGCAGCGCCCTAAGAGGGGCAGTTGAAGTTGGCTGTTGTGTGAAGTGATCCACAATCACGTTAGGGGTCGACAATTCATCATGTGGTGCAAAGCTGGGGGCGCCTTTGAACAAGCTTAACTTATCTCGCCAGCCTGTCCTCTGTCAGGTCTGCTATACTCGATGAAGGCCATCCCAAGACGCGCGACCTGTGGACTGTAGGGCCCAAACCCTTGCCATGGGCCACAAACCCACTGCTAACTGAGGGCGCAGTGCCGCGCGCCGCATTTCATAGGCAGTACACCTCTCCGCTCGTTTGTGCGTTGAGCTGCTGCGGTCTTCTTCGCCGGCACTGCACCACAGCGACAACAGCAAATGTGTCTACACGAATGCCTACACACACGCTGCGTACGCCGCACACCGCACCTGCGTGCGCGGCTGCCGCGGGCGCCCTCCCGGCGTCCACCGCCGCCACCGCCGCGCCCGCCGCAATGCCCTGCTGCTTCGCCTCCTCCGGCGTCAGCGACACGCGCCAGACCGTGACCGACGGCAGCGACCCGTACGCGTCCACCCCCCCCGGGGGCGCCACCACCCCCCTCATCAGGTACCCCCCGAACGCGCTGCCCCCCTTGCCCTCCACGTTCCACCCACCCGCGCTGTTGCGCGTCCACCGCAGGTCGCAGCGGTCCGCGATGCGGTCGCGCGCGTGCGTGTTGGGGTTGTTGAACATGTAGTACCCTATGTACGTGCCCGCGGGGGGCTCGCCGCCGCGCGCCGCGCCGTCCCACGCCTCCGGCGCCAGCTCGAAGTCCTCGTTCTTGCTCCTGATTTTGAAGTCCGCTTTCGACAGCGCCCATTTACCCTGGCGGGGGTGCGTACGAGATAGAGTTGCGAGCGGGGGCCGATGTGAATAGCAGTACCAGTCTGTGCTGTGCCGATGCAAAGGGTGACGTCATGGTGACAGCGCCGGAAGAGTTTGTTGAAGAACAAATGGCAGGCCAAATTGCACCAATTGGGCAAGCAGCAGTCAGTAAGACAAACTGATGTGAATTGTATCATCGATGCTGTTGGTGATCAATTCAGCCAAGTTGGCGCTATTATCAGGCTTCAACTGCCACCAGTGAGGCGGCTGCGTATACAAAGAGGCTGGTGCAAACAACAACCTCGCAAGTAGCCCAAGGACACAGCTGAAGGACATGGAAAAATATACGAAGTGATGGCTCGCAATTGAATGAATCCCATGCCACCGGGCAAGTGTCTGTGAGCTTTGACAGTGCCCATGTTGCAACAATCTGCAGCCATGCTGCTCAAGGCGCATCGTGCCACACACATAACAGCTGTGCAGGCAAAAAGAGCGTGATTCACTCATTTTGACACCCAACGCAAATAACCGAGAGCCTTGATCACCGGGCAAGCTGTCTCCGAGCAGCAATCACTCACTTTTAAGGTCATGCTCTCCGGGTCCAGTTTGCCGAGCATTATCACCGCCGGACCGGCTTTTGGCCCCCGAGGCTTGGGCGCCGTCAGCGGCGCAGGAGCAATAAGCCCTGCTCCATCGCCATACCGCCCGCCAGTAGCAAAGCTCATGGTGTGTATATTGGCTGATCTGAGGACTTTTCCTGAGCGCTGCCGCTTTTCTCACAAACCCCCTAATAGGGCCCCTATTAGCTGGGCACACTGGGGGGGGCAGCAGAAACGATGGACCGCATCTCTGCTCTGTGCACATGCTGGCTGAAGTCATTCCTGTGCTCGGGCAGCTGCCCCGACATTACGCGCTGAATGGGCTGGAGACGCAGGACAGTGCTTACTTAAAGCGACATCGGAGAAAAGCCGCGACCGAAGTTAAATGCGCGCTGTCAGGTGCATGAGATAGGGGAAGCCTCTGTTCCATCGTCCAAGGGAATGCGAGATCGGCACAACCCATGGCATCGCATCAGCATATTCCCCACATCAAGAGTGCAAAAAGGATTCCGCATCACTTATATTCCAGTGAGTTATGGTAGCACTGGACTACATGGTGCCGGTCTCGCCAGATCAATCACAAAGCTGCAGCCGCAGTCAGCGATCGCTGCTGACAGCAAGGAAACTTGACGCGCTCGCACTCCTACCACACAGGACCAAGTAATGTCTGCAGCAAGGTCCACACTAACCCCCAGCTATTTGCGGAGAGAAGCGCTATGCCAGCTTGCAACGGCCCTGGGGAATGATCTCTGCGTGGTGGATGTAAGTTATACTGGCCGGCGCAGATGGTATCTCATACACGAAATCAGTGATGAAATCACACAATGCCTTAAGTGGTCGGCGACCTGCTCACGCTGTGCCACCACGTGCTGGTGGTACTGCAGGCACCATCACACAGGCAACCTGTTCTGATGCCACTCAGGCGATGGAGCAGCATCTGCACGGCGGCCTCAGAGTCCAAGGTTGGGACCTGATGAGAGGTGGCATTACCGTCGTCAATGAGTGTGGCTTCAGCAGGGAGGACCTGGCGGCAAGGCAGCAGCCAGCGGGGGTGTGTGATGACCAGAATCAGGGGATACGATGAGTGCCATTCAGCAAGTGTCACTGAATGTCACACGCTGAGGGCCCCTGAGTGCCACTCACTCACTGGCACTCACCAGAGTCATCGACCCCTCATGTAGTGCCACTGAGTGCCTCTGGTTCTTGTCAGCAGCGCTCTTAGACCCCCTTTGCTGGCTACTGATGCCGCGAGGTCCTCCTCGCTGACGCCACGTTCGTCGACGACGGTGATGCCACATCTCAGAGGTCCCAGCCCTGCACTCTAGCATCGCCGTGCAGATGCTGCGCCAGCGCCTTTGCGGCACGAGCAGAAGTCGCCTGTGATTTGGGTGCGTGCAGTACCACCAGCACTGTTGTGGCGTGCACAGAGTGAGCAGCGTCACCATTCACTTGGAGCATCACATGCTTTCATGTATGGAGTACAAATCTGCATTGACGTTGACCACCAGAACGCACGCATGATTCTCCTTCGTCTGTACATGAGCAAGTTGAATGCATACTGGATGAATTAGAAAACACCAGATTCCGTAGACATTTGTCAAGCTCAAAGCTGCGGAAGCATCACAGTCACCAATGACTGCTGACAGCAAGGATATGTAACGTGCGCTTGCCCTGCCGTGAAGGGCCAGGCAATGTCTGCAGCAAGGTAGCCATAATGCAAGCTCCCATGGCCCAGGGCTACTTGATCGCGGAGACATTCGTTCGGAGCCATTGGTGCCAGCTTGTACCGGCCCTGGGCCATGATGCTCTGCGAGGCAGATATTGGCGCTATAAGGGCCACTGTCTCACGCTGCGCTCGTCAAGAACGCGCTTGTCAAAATCTGCACCCGAATCCAGCTCTCTTGCAACTCTGGCGGAGTGTACTAAGTACTTGTGGAGTGCATGAGGCGCTTCATTGTTGCCTGGTCACCACAAGACTCGGCAGGTATCTTCACGGCGTTATTGCCAAGAAACAGTGGAGGATTGCAAAGGCGCTAGGGCCACTTTCAACAGGGGCTAGCTTTGGGACCAGGCCTCAGCAATTGCAACCAGAACAGGCATTTTCTGTCATTTGCCAACAATGCAATGGACCTCCTGACTCTGACCCCTGTCATTTACCATTTCCCCATTTCGTGCTTTTCACCAACAAGAGTACGGCACACACAATTTTGACCCCACTCACCTAGCTGGACATTGACGAGCGCTGCTCAGGACACTTGTGTCGACACAACGCATCTCAGCACCTGCGCGAGTGCATTGTTGACGCTTGGGCACACACTAGCAGCAAGCATGGCACTCTGTGTGAACAGGCGACTTGTGCAAAGATGTGCAGTGCCAGACAATGACTGCAACCGTCAAATGAGCAATGAATGACATGCTCGCCGCATCCAGAACTACAGGCCTCACACAATGCGAAGCAACTTCTTCGCAGCACGCTTGCAACACTTGAGCGCTACAGGTGACGCATGCCAAACCCAGTACATAAACACAGCATTGCAAAGAGGGTCATCAGCACCGCGCGAACCACACATCCTGAGCCTCAAGGCGTCTGTGTTTGTCAGAGGTTTCATTATACAGCTGTTGCCCTTGCAATATCTATCCTAACCAGCACTAAGAGGGAGCCAGTTCGCCGTCACGAGCTTGCTGGCTGCGCCTTCTGCTAGGAACAGCACCAGCACGGCACACAAAAACAGCCAGAAGTAGACATTAGGTGCAAGTGGTGATGCTCATCATGGTGTATACTGCAATGTATCACGCGAAGCATGAGAAAGGACAACAGCAGCGCAGCAAGTAGGTGCGCTACAAACAGGTGCTACAGGAGACGGGCATGCTCATACATACGAGGCCCCCCTGTTGTCGTCCCCGTTTTGGTGGTTTCCACCTGCATGTAAGCGTGTCGCGACTGCTATTAATGATTGTAGGGGGCCGCAAACGGCGGCCTCAAACACGGGCAATGCGGCTACACCCCGTGCAATGCTACTGGTGACAAGACTCAGCGGAATAGCACAGGCTAGTAGAGAGTCTCTTCAGGCGCTGGTATCAGTGTTGCTACACGCGGCACAAGACTCACAAGTCAGGAACTTGAGGTGGCATGGCTCAGCGGAGTAGCTGCGCGCCAGCTCTGCCCTGCTGCTGAAGCTGGCTACTGACGCAGCAGTAGTTTGTGAAAGCGAGGGTGCCAAGTCAAAGCAGCGCTCACCTGTGCATCGATACCATCCCAGCACGCCTCAAACTTCCGTTGCAGTTCCCGGCACGGCAGGAAATGGTTCTTGTACGTGTGCTTCAAGCAGTCTTTCCACTCGTTGAAGCTTTCGCTGCAGTGCGTCTCCACCTTGTTCAGCCTGTGCAGACCAAAAGCGACATTTTTTTGTCACATACACAAGTCAATTGCCTCCTGTCGTAAAAACGCAATGCTTATGGCATTTGCAGCGGTTTGCATGATTTCTGTGTGCTCAAGTCTGCCACCTGATTTGACCTCAACTTTGCAGAACAAGTGTGCCAAAACATCTGAATGCACGCCACCATGCAGACAATAGATCATTGAACAATCCGTGATCATCTCAGTCGAGTGCACAATCCTTTTGTAGCAGGCACTACAACACTGCAAAGGCGACCCGAGCGGTGAACCTTACTCACGTGGCGTTGACGCAGGCAGTGACATAGTATCCCTGTGCAAGGCACTTCTCTGGGTTCAAGTCCACATCTTTGCACTCGAAGAAAGCCACGTTCTCACGAGCGCACTCCTTTCCGATCAGCTTGGAGGCAGCCCACAGTACATCCCCAGTTGGGCCTGCACTCATGATGCCTGGTGCTCTCTGCCTCCGCTCCTGTGTTGCAGCGCGCCTGCGCCAGACCTGGAGATCTTAGCACGCCAGTTTGCCGTTGACTATGTTATTGCACTCACACACACCTATGCAACAAAAAGCTTGATTTTTTTTTCAGCCCACTTCCTGAGCGCTGCCATGTGTTGAAGAAAAGACTTCTTTCCACGTTGACTTGACTTTTTGTGTTTGGTTTTCTTTACAGCATACTACGCACCAACACACTCACAAACATGCGTGCCACTCACGCACACACACAATCCAGGAGTTGCGTAAAAGTATGTGACCGTGAGTGGGACACGATCCCAAAATGTCCATGCTGCACCACCCTTGAAAACCTCGAACATGCAGGTGATGCCAGGCGATCATATGCACATGCCAAAAAGCCCATGCCATTGACTCAAGATTGTCGTGTGGGGTGTATGCATGTCTATTTGTTTTGATCAAGCTTTTGATCCCATCCCTGTCCCTCATGAAATTGTGTTGGATGTGCTTTCCCCCGTGAGTTTGGACATCCATCAGTCCGAAACCCTGTAAGCCGGTCCTGCCGCAAAGTTCTCTATCCAGTGCGTCACCAGCACCAGCCAGTGACCATGAACAGCTATACACGCCGCGAGCTACACAGCATCATGCTGTGTTGAAGTAAATCAATGTGGTTTTCAAGCTGCGCGACCTGGTGTGCACTCCACTGCCCTGAACAAGCCCGCCGCACACTTGTAGCTGTGCACTACCGTCAGCCCCGCGCTACGAGCCAGAGCCTCCACATCTTGGTTCCAGACGCAGCCCTTGCTGATGCGTGACAGTGCTCCGGCGGTGAGGTCCTGATGATACAGCAGGTAAAAGTGACAGCAAGGCAAGTGCACAAGCGAGTTGGGTTGCTGGTCTACTTGGCCTTGCAGTCTGTGCATGCGGCAGACAGGGAGTGCCCCGCATTGGAGGGGCATATGATATGTAGCAGGCAAGTCGGCAGCGATTGCGCTTTCCCCTGCAAAGACAGTGAGCTGAAAGCATTGCACATAGCGGTGCACCACAAGTACAACTAGTCTTGTACTAAGGACTGGCACAGAATAATCATCCAGATTTGTCGCTAATTCACAATGACTTTGGGACATTAAGGCGCTCATGGCCTCTATTGCCTTGCATGCTTTGAGCTTGTACCAGTGACTAAGCCCCAGAGCAACAGAATGTGCATGCAGACACTTGCCGACTGAACGCCCGCGTGCAATGGCAGATGATGTGCATGTTCCGAGACACAGTTCAACAATGCGGGAGTAAGTGGTGTTGCGAGGTCACCTCGACTATTCCATGTCGAAAGCATCAGACAGCACAAGCAACGCCGGTGGGGCTACGCACGAGAAAGACAATAGGCAAGTTGTGGTAGTGGCGCTGGTCGATGCTACATGAAAGCATCAGGTCCATGGACAACAGAGGCCACCATCTATTGCATATTGTCTCTCAAGCTCAAAGGCGTTGCGCCATCTGTTCCCACTTGCCTGGTAGGCACCTAACAAAGGCACTTCACTCTTGCTGTTCTCCAGCAGCAACACCCGTCCATTGGTTGCGCAGACCCTCCCCATCTCGCGCAGTGCTGTCGTAGTGCGAGCACAAGGAAGTCATGATGCGCAGCAGACTGTCAGGCAACAGACGGCAAGATGAGGGACGTGCCATTTGACACTAGTCAATACGGTCTACGTAGATGTGCTTGCAAGAGTGACCTCAACAGCAAGTCCGCGTTGAGTGGCCACTAGTTTTCATCGTTTGAACTCATGTCAGCAGTGTCATGGACAGCGTAAAGACTATCTGCCACTATCAGACCCACCTGCCACTGGGTCGCCGAAGACACACAGCCCGAATGTGTCGACCACCGTGTCAAATGTCCCATCCCTAAACTTCAACTGCTCCACATCCATCTCATGATAGGCGGCAATGTCCTGCAACCCTGCCTCCACGCCTCGTTGTTCCGCCTGGCAAGCGGCGGCCAAGAGACAGCAGCGTTCGTCATCTGTACTCGCGAAATCATGTACTCATGGGAGTATTACATTTGAGCGATCATCACGTGCTGCTGCAGGTGGCACGAACCTGCGCCAGCATGGATGGGCTCAGATCTACCGCATCTATCTGGGAAACCCTATCACGGCGGTAGTAGGGCAGATTGAGGCCGGTTCCCACAGCCACTTCCAGCACCCGGCCTCGCGCCGTTGATGTCATGATCTGTCTCAGCTGGTCTATGCCAAGGCCCTGGGCCATGATGCTGCCATCTAGCCCGTCGTAGCTCGAGGCGAAGGTATCATATGACTGCTTGGCGAAGGCTTTGTCGCTATAATCATCTGACGCCAGGCATGGCGCTGCTGTTAAAACTTCTGCTGCAGCAAGCCCTATAGCTACATGCTGCAAGGCGGAGCGCCTAGATAGCTGTCGCTGGTGTTGCTGCACTGGGTTGGTCGAAGCAGTCATAGCAAACCCGCCACATCTCCAGAATGCTGCGTGACCAAGCCATGACTCGCTGCATTGTAAGCTCGAGAGGCACAAGGCACAACACAATGTTGTCCGAACCATCTTCAGTGGACTCACTGTACGGCAAAACAGGTGACTTGCCTATTGCGAAGTTAGGACTCGTTTCACGAGTCTGTCTCATGTCCTGGGTACGAGGCAAGGGCCAGCACCTATGGCGACAGAAGTATGCATGTGCGGTGTCCAATGTCTCTCTCCTAGGAAAAAGATGCCAAAGATTCCCTTGTAAATGATAAAAGTAATGTTGCAAGTGAGCCTCAATGGCGAAGTCTACATACATGATCACATCACCTTGCGCCGGCACCATGCCCAGTTCGGCAGAGAGCACCATATGCACACTATTGGCAATGCCATCAATACATGCTCAAATGCAGCTTCAAAGATGTTACATGCAAGGCGAAGTAGAGCATTTGCACTCGTCTCATCTCACAGTGCACATGCAGTCAGCGAGAATGAAGTGGAGCGCCTTCAACGACCACAATGCTAGCCAATAACATGTAATTTCCACAAAAGGGCAAGTACAAGTTACATCTCAGCGCACATGTGTAAGCAACGAGTGCGTCAAATGAAGACCCCAGCACGACAAGACAAAGAGAGACAGGTGAGAAGTTGCCACAGTATCAGCCGACTTTGAATGCGAATGTACATTATGAACACATGCACACGGCATTGTGTAGGCGGGCGCGTGCACAGTAGAAGTAGCCAATGACTTGCCAAATGACTTGCCAGACACACAGAGAAGCTGCATGAGTGCATCACAGCACTGTGCAGCGTACCTGCTTTAACATAGCTGCATCGGTGCACCGCAGGCACAAGGCACTGTGCAGGCGGGCGCGTGCACACTACAATTAGGCAATTACTCGACGAACACAAGCTGCAGTAGCGCACCGCTGGCATAAAAGCACTGTGCAGGCACGAGTGACACTGTGCGACTGCAGGCACAGAAGCACTGTGCAGGCCGATGCGTGCACATTACAAACATGAAATGACTTCGCAATGCACAGCACCGTCGTGAGTGCACCGTCGGCGCAAGAAGCGATAGGGGCGCGACTGACAATTTGCTACAGCGCAACTGTCGCCATGCATGCGCCACACGCCCACGAAGCTACTCGTCGTCGTCGCCTTCCAGGCCGCCGAACTTTCGCTTGGTGCCTCCACCCCCACCCCCATCCTCGTCCTGCTCGTCGTCCTCAGCGGACGGTGGGTCCGCCCACTGCTTCAGTTCGGCGACCAGGAAGGCTCGACGCTGGCGGGCGCACGCCAGATGAATGGCATAGCCGCCGTGCAGGAACCGCGTCGTGGGCTTATCCTCCATGGACTTGTCCTTGTGCGCCTTAGTGGACTCGCAGAGCGCCACCAGCGCTGGAGCCACCTGCAACTCGCTGGCATTGGGGTGGGCGGACGAGTGCATGCAGGGCAGGTTCTTCTTGAAGTCGTCCTCACTCATGATGCCGAGCTGGCAGCCTCCCCAATCAGCATGCATGGCTCGCTTGTCTCCGTTCTTGCCCTGCGAGTGGTAAAAAGATGTGCGCCATCAGGACACGGCCAGTGTAACAGCAGGCGGGGCTGCAGTGCATGTGTTGTGGGGAGCGAATGACAGGCAGTGAGGGTTGTGACACATGGAGCACGCTGCAGGCGGAGAAGCGCACAAAGAGAAGTTGATGCATAGTACCTGTGCAAGAGTGGGCAGGGCCAATGCTGGCACCATGAAAGCACGAGAAAGGATGATGGATGCACTGGTGATGAGTGCTGCTGCTAAACACAACCGGAAATGAGGTACACATGCAGTGCGTGTGTTGTCTCAGCAGGCTTCGGGTGCAGAAGAGCATGAGGAGAATTGTTGCAAATACTATGTTGAGCACGAGGAGAATTGTTGCATATATGTTGTAACAGTAAGCCGAATGTGCGGCGAGTGGATGGTGCCATAGATGTTGTGGCTGCGTCAGCAGAAGGCGCGCGCGTTGAGCAGTGTCAGCAATATGGCAAGAAGGCAAATGAGGGAAACGGGCAGTGCGCGTGTCGTCGGAGCAGACTGCGGGTGCAGAAGAGCATGAGGAGAATTGTTTACACATGTGGAGCACGAGGAGAATTGTTGCATATATGTTGTAACGGTAAGCCTAATGCGCGGCTACCGGATGGCGCCATCGATGCTGTGGCTGCGTCAGCAAACGGTGCGTTGAGCACTGTCAGCAATATGGCACCGTGAGCACTGCAAGAAGGCAAGATGAGCGGCCTGCAGAGCTGTGGCAAGATGGTAGTACATTAGAGCCGAAAATGAGGAATTGGCGCGGCGAGCAGATGGTGCTATCAGCGCTTGCACTAGTCTCTCATGCCCATCCTGGTCATGCATGACACGCCATATTTAGTGATCAGCAACTGGCGCGGTGAGCAGATGGCGCCATGGACGTTGACGGCGCGAAAGGCGCTGCGAGCACAGACAGTAATATGTGCAACCAATGCAACTAGGACCATGGGTTTTGCAGCAAAGCTTAATGGCACTGCGAGCAGAGTCTCACTCAGCCATATGTAAAACAAACGCAACTAGCACCATGGGGATTGCAGCAAAGCTTAAGTGTGGCCAACATGGCTGGCATATCGGCGGCAAGACGATAAAGTGAGCATGGCAAGAACTGCAAGGTTGAATTTACCTCCGGCAGCGTGATGGACATGTTGTGCACCGTTCCTCCCTGCTTGCCAGCGGAGAAGGGGTGAAGGCAAGACAGGCAGATCCGCTTTGACTTCTTCCCGTTGTCGTTGCTGTAAAGGTCCTTCTTGTGTTCACCGCAGAACTTGCTCGTCCAGCTCCTGCCGTCCTTCTCAAAGTTGCGCTCTTCCATGAACGGCAGTTGCGACCGCACCGTGCTGGTGCCTGCATCGTAGATCGGATGGAGCACGGTTCGCACGGAGGCTGTACAAATAAGGCATAAATTGTTTCGTGACTGCGTGAACGCACCTTCCAAGTGCTCGCTCCCCGCGGGGACGCAAGCCGGGCATCTGATCTTGGCCAGCACACCGTCAGAGTTGCTGGTGGCTTTGGCAGGATAAGACATCATGTTTGCCTTGCCGAGATGTGCTGAGAGTGAACATTGGTCGTCCTTACCTTTGTGCTGCTCCGGCTACGGCTGGCAGACCCTTCCACCGCGTTCTCGCCCTCCTGCTGTTCGAATTCTGCTTCCCATTCTCCTCCTTAAGGCTGTCGCTGTTCCTGTGAGCTCGTGCAGGCCGCTCTCTCGTAGCTGCTGCTGCGTCCTGGTGTTAGTGCCAGCATTTTTTGCTGTATTTCCATGCTCGCTGCCGTTCGCTCAGAAGGCTGACATCATGTGACCTGTAACCACCTACGCGCGCGATGTTACAAGACAACCCATGACGCCAACGAACGATACAGACGATAGCAACGTCAAAACGATACAAACAACTAACGATGGGGACGTACATTTGCCCGGGGTGCTTCGGTAGGGGGTAGCTACATAGGGTCTTAAGGCCCCTGTAGATGCTGCGCATGGCATGCTCTACCTGCACATGTAGATCATAGACGTATCAGCTGCAAATGAACAGACAATCAGGATACTAGAGCTCAAGGCAAGCAAGGATGCTCAGCCGCTGCACCTGCAATCTCTTTTAAAGCAACAAGTACAGTATGTACATGGTATACCAAATGATGCAGCCAGAAAAAGTTGCGCAGATGTGCACGTGCCACTGAGCACACTGTCATGCTGGTGTTCAATGCCATAACGATGCCGAGTCAACTTCAAGTGTTGTGGCTAGAATTCTTAAGTGCTTACACATGATTACCCACTGGCATACATATATGCGTGGCACTGCGCACCTTTACACTGCGAGCTAGTTCAAGCTGATGCGGCTCGCCGCCGCTCCGAGTCGCCGCTGCTGTTGAGCGCGGTGACGCGCGTTATCTGCCACCAGCTCCTCGCGCCTCTCCTCTGCCATCTCCAGCAGTACGTTCTGCGGCGGGCTTGCCGCCGCTGTCGTCTGCGCCGCCTCCGACAGCTCTAAGCCCTGCGGCTCGCCTCGCAAGAAGGTGGCTATGGTCCGCTCCTGCAGTGCCAGCAGCCGCTGTTCGTCTGCCACCTCGTCGCGATCCCTCGGCACGTTCAGCATCTGCTGCGTCACCGGCTGCACGAGGGCCAGGTACCGCAGCCCTCTGACCCTCGTCAGCGCGACGTAAGCGGCGTTCTTGTCCAAGAGACCGTCCAGCGGCTTCATGATGTTGGCGATCATGTACTCGCACGTCGCCCCTTGCATCTTGTTCACGCTGCTGGGCTGGTCTGGGATCAAGCCCAGCGAGGTCCTCGCGATCTTCAGCACGCGCCTTCTGAGCTTCACCTCGAACTTCTTTTCAGTGGGCCCCATGATGAACTCCCCGGGCTGCAGCCCGGGCAGCTGCAAGCCCTTCCGCTCCGCCTCGGCGCTGTGCAAGACCACGTATGGCGGCATGCGCTTGCACACGTACTTGCTGAAGCCCGCGTCAGCGCGTGGCACGTCCGCGGCTTCCAGTACGTTGAAGTAGACGGCCCTCAGCGTGACGGTGCCGTTGTTGCAGATGCCCAGGCTGACGTAGTGCTCGCCGACGATGCGCAGTGTGTACGTCCAGCCGACCACCAGGTAGTTTACTAGCGGCCTGTCTCCGGTCTTCCCATCTGGCAGCACGTCCACACCGTCGCGGATGAACTTGGGCCACCTCGGCCTGAGCCGCCCTGCGTAGTTCATGTCCCTCGAGTTGTCGGCGTAGATCTTGTCCATCGCGGTCGCCGTTATGAGCACGTTGTTGTTCCTCACTGCGAAGCTGCGAGCGAGGCCCGGTATCAGCTTGCAGCGCTCTTCGTTTCGGAACAGGATGAACGTGGCGTCTTGAAAATCCGCAAGCGCCGGCGGAGGCGGCAGTGCGCCACTGTTCACCATATCGCGGAGGTGCGCAGGCAATGACGACAGCGTCGTGCCGATGACTCTGCTGTTCAGCAAGTCGATGTCTGTCTGCGACAGCGTGCGAAGGCGGCATCGTCCCATGATGCCCGCGTACAGCGAGTCGTCCCCGTAGCGGTTGTTCTTGCCGTCGAGGTATATGGCAGCGTTCATGCCGTGCGCCCACAGCTGCTCCCCCAGCTTCATTTTGATCTGCGAGTTGGTCGGCTTGTACTTGGTTGCGCTCGCTTCGGCGCTCCTATCTCCGGCAGCCGCAGCTGCGCGGTCGGCGGCGCCGTTGTACAAGCACATGCTCGGCCCTCCCACCGGCTTCATCTGGTTGAAGTCGCCGACGGCGATGAAAGTGACGCCGCCGTAGAACGTAGAGGTGTCCCGCCCCTCCCGCTCCAGTTGAGCCTTGTGGTTTTCGCTCATGACTTCGTGCCCCCGGGCTAGCATCTTGCCGTCGAACATGCTCACTTCCTCTGCGACGAGCACGTCGATCTCCCTTACCATCTCCGCTCGCCGCGCAGCCATGTCTCTCGCGCTTCGCCCCCCTCCTTTGATGGTCATGCCCATCAGCGAATGCCAAGTCTGACCGCCCACTGCCGAAGCCTGCTTCCCCATGAAAGCCCCCACCTGCATCAGCGCAGGCCTGACACCCGGCGCCAACAGATACGCCTTGACAGCCATGATCACCCAAGTTTTGCCTGCCCCAGCCTCGCCGCCCACAAACAGTCTGAGGGCTGGCACGTCGGGGTTGGGCGACCCGTCGGGCTTGCGCTGCGCTCGGTGCTGCACGTCGAACAGGTACAGGACCAGCCGCTGCTTGCGGTTAAGACCGAAAGCGTCGGCGATTTTGCACGCCGCGGCCGACACCGCGCCATCCTGCCGCATCTGCCCTACATCAGAGGCGTTCGCCTCAGCGTTCGCTTCACGGCGACGCTGCTCTGCTTCTTGAGTGCCCAGCGCCGTCAGGCGCGCCGTGCTGCTTTCTATCAGGGACCGGATGTATGGCGGCAAATCGCGGGCCGCTGCTGCGCGGTAGGCGCTCCCTGTAGCACCGCCTGCGGCAGCATCGGTGGCCGCCGGTCCATGAAGTTCTGCCTGATACACGGCGTTCGTCTCATCGTTTATCCTCGATCGCCTGGCGCGCGCTTCCTCCCATTTTCGCTTCTCTGTAGCTGCATGCATCTGTTGCAGCACCTGCTTCATTTGCTGACACCTGCGCCCGCCGTCTGCGTCCAGCACGTTGCCGAATCCGCCCCGCAACTGGAGCGAGTGCGCAGGCGCCGGCGCTGCGGCAGCAGGCTCAGCAGCTGCTGCTGCAGCCGCCGCAGCGACTGCGGCTGGCGCAGCGGCTGCAGTACCGTCGCCACTGCCGTCGCCCGCCCCGATGATCCCGAACCCTCTGCACAAGCGCAGCAGTTGCTCGTGCACGGCGTTCAGCCTGGACCTGTAATTGGCTGCTCTGACGGCATGCCTGTCATCGTCGTCCACCTCCTCCTCGTCTGAGAAGTCGGACAAACCGTCGTCATCGCTGTGATCCAGTGCAGCGCAGAGTATGCCGTCCACGTCGCGCACTGGCTGCGTGCCAGCGGCGAGATCCTCGTCCGCACTACCGTGACCAGGCCGCGGTCCACCTGGTCCAGCCTGAGCGCGTCGACCGCGATCGCGGCGCCTTCTCTCCTGTTCGGAGCGCTGGGCGGCCCTGCCCGCTTGCATGGTGCGAATGTTGTACAGGAAGTACTGCACGTCCGACGGAAAGCCGTTCGGCGCGCCCACCGCTGCGGCTTCGCGGGCTTCGAGCGCCTGCGACCACGTCTGCCCGGCGGGCCTCAGATCGCTGACTGAGTCAGCCGTGTGCGGCACGAAGCACGTCAGGACCAGCTCAGCGTACTTGTCTGGCTGGGCCGTGCGCAGCGGTATCTCCTGCATCATGTTCGGCACTGCAGGCGCCGCGCGAAGCTTTTGAAGCTGCATTGCGTATCGGGGATGCTGCTTGCTGAACTCGTATCTGTCCTGTTGCTGCCTGCCCCGGCGAGGGGCGCTGGCAGGTGCAGACTCCGAGCTTGCGCCCGAGCCAGACTCGCTCGAACTTGAAGACTCCGAGTCTGACTCCCAGACACGCCGGTTCCCGGAGTTCGCTGCCAGCGCGTCATCTGAATCTGATTCAGCCGCCGCGCTGCCGGCTTCAGCGCCGGCAGCCTGAGGTGACGCAGCCTCAGCTGGGCCGTCTGCACCGGCTGCTCCTTCAGCTGCCAGCGCGTCGGACACCGCCTTCCTGTCTGCAGGCGTCCGGTCAACGTAGTTGATGTGCATGACGTACAGAAACAGGCACATCCCAGCCAGCTGCTCTCCTCGCAGGGCGTAATCCTCGTACTGACACGTCGAAGTGAGGGCTCGGCCGTCTGCGCCGATGCGGATGATATGAGCGCACTCATCGGCTGCCCTCGCAGCGGCAGCTTGAGCCACGGCGTTCTCGTCTGAGTCTGACTCGCCGGCAGACCCTGAGTCACTTGCCGGCGCGCGGGCTCCTTCGTGCCCTTCATCGCCTACCAGCGCGGCTTGGCGCAGCGCGGCGGCCTCAGGCTCTGGCAGAGACCTGCCAGTGCCAGCCTCAGCCTGAGGGACGGCGCCCGCGGCGGCAGCGGCCCGGGCTGCTGCTGCAGCGTCGCGGTCGCGCCGTTTCAGTACCCGGTTCACCCACGCGAGATGCGTGCGCATGTTGACGTTGGCTGTCTGGTGAGAGCACTTGAAGTCGTCCCAGCCGTGCACGAGGCTCAGCAAGACCGGCCCTCCCATCTCCTGGTTAGTGCATGCCTTGCACAGGCTCTTGAAGACGAGGCCGCTGCCGATGGCGCTGGCGCTCATGGGCTCGCCCTCGCTGTCGCGACGCTCAGCCGTTAGTCTCATTTGCCGAGCCGCCGCCACCAACAGAGAGTACAGATTCTTGGCGCTCAGCTCGCACTTCGATGCGTAGTCTGTCACGTAAAATGCCAGCCCGCGCACGTCACCCCCGCTGCTCGCCAGCAGCTGCGTGACGTCCATATTGGACTTGATCAGTTCCATGAGCGCGATGTTGTAGGCGTTCATCCACCCGTCTCTTCTGGCCACCTGACACACGAAGGCGTACTCGTGCGGGTGACCGTCAACGGCTTGCCGCAGCACTGCCTCCGCTGCAGCTTCCGCTGCCGCCAGGCCGGCAGCGGACCGTGGTGACCCATCGTAACGGTTGTTGATGGCTGCTGCGACTGCTGCCAGATCCGGTCCGCAGATGCCCACGCACGTGTTCTGCACTAGGGGCCTCCCTTCCGGATTGACATAGCCGAACCGGCAAACCTTTTTGCTGGGGTCCTTTTTGAAGCACGTGAAGGTGTGCTGCTTGCTGTGACGGTTCACCTTCTCTGCGACTCGGCCCAGGGTGGCCGCTACCATCTCAGCGTAAAAGGCCATGCCGGGGTCTAACGGAGGCGCCATCTCCATCGTTGCGGGCGTGAGTCTGGACGGATGAGGAGTCGGCACGCCACTGCCAGTGGCAGGGGCGCCGTCTGGCTTGGAGGCGCCTTCAGCCTGCGACTGCGAGTCAGGCGGGCGCTGATCGCGACTGTTGCCGTTCGTACTGTTGACTCCACTGTCACTGCCAGTGTCAGTGGCATCAGCGTCATCCACCACCTCCATGCTGTCCACTTGTTGTGGCCGTGGCGGCCGCAGCGGCTCGCGCACGGCGTCGTGTCGTTCCACATCGTCTGCTTCACAGTCAGATTCACTGGCAGGACCGGCGTCAACCGCAGGCGGACCGTCCCGTGCCAGTGCAGCCGCCGCGGCAGCAGGGCCTGCAGCAGAAGCGGCACCCGCTGCCAGCCCCGGCGCAGCCGTTGAAGCGAGTGGCTGCGCATGCATGGCGGCGCGCACATCGTCGACGGTCGGCGCAGACTGGATGATGACGGCGTCTATGAAGCGCGCCAGGTCTTGCAGGAAGCCTTTCCTCTCCGCCGGCGTGGCCATGCGATGCAGCACCTTGTACAGACGCGCAGATTCCCAGAACCCCATGATCCAGAGAACCATGTGGAAGTGCAGCGTCCACCGATTCTGCTCTTCAGCGTTGCCTGCGAACGCCTTCAAGTGGCCGAAGATACCGCCATCGGGCTGCCCTTGACCCAGCACTGTGGTGGTGATCGTGTCGATGGCTGTGTGGAAGTACCGCGCCGCGGAGTCAGGGTCTGCAGCGACCATGCGTGCGCGCTCGCGGAAGTCAGGCAGCAGTTCCGACAGCTCGGCCCCTTCGATGTCGATTTTCGTGCCATGGAAGTACATGAGGAGCCCAGAAGTGAGGTCGCTGGGATTGATGGTGATCCAGAACAGCGGCTGCCCGAAGACCTTCATGTAGGAGTCCATGATCAGCCTGGACCGGCGGCGCGCGAACGGCGTCCACATCACGTGGTTTCCGGTTATGTGGATGTTGTTCGCCAGCGCTCGCACGCCCGCGGAGACCTGAGGGTTGTACACGCCGGAGGCAGCCTCCGCCGCAGCGATCTCCAGCTCTTCCACCGACACTGTCGATATCAGCTCCAGCTGCGGCGACGGCCTAGGTGCCGGCCGCCCAGGACGAGGGTAGCCGCCCTTCAGCTTGAAGGTGACCTGCGTCATCAGCTGGCGGCGCATGATCAGAGAGGCCAGCACGAACGCGAACTGGTTGTGCAGCCTGAACCGCGGGTCGGTGCTGTCCAGCAAGATGCGGGCCCATGACTGCAGGCTCAGCTTGCGGGGCCGAGCGGCGTCCAGCACCCCGAAACCCAGCGAGAACAGCATCGGGAATGTGTGTTTCCATATTTCGGGGTGGTTGTAGTCTCGCAGTAATGTGTGCACCGTAGGCACCACCAGCATTTTCGCCCCACCCTTGCGCTGCGAGACCAGCTGCGCGAGACCGTCACGCTGTCGCGCGGCCGGGTCACTCGACTGAGCTGTGATGTCCATGACGCCGGTATAGTCCTCAACCCATTCAAACGGGCCGCTGCGATCCGATTCGGACTGCAGCTGCCGCACCTCCTCTTGCACGGTGCGCGCTATCGACCCACTGGCATGCTCAAATTCGGACCGCATCTGTCGCCACTCCTCTAGCGCAGCGCTGGACGGCCGCCCGAGATCGTTCTGGACCCCGCCCAAACCACTTGCACTGGCAACATGCGCGCGGCGGGCGGCCCGAGCGCAGGCAGTGGGAGCCGGTGACCATCGGGACATCCAGACTCTGCTCGCCTCGCTGTCGTGCAGTCTGACGATCTCGAAAGTGCGCGCGGAAAACGACGCTCTAACTTGAAGGCGTTCCACTGGCACTGACAGCACCTGCCCTGTTGGACTCGCAGCTAGCTCGCAAGACAACAGCTCGTAGTGATCCCCCCTGACAGCGTGCTGCAGATAGTGGGCGGCATCCCCTCTCACCAGCTCATCAGGAGTCAGCTGCGCATCAGGACTGCCAGCGTTTGAGAAGAGGACGTCCAGATGCCTCACCGCATTCGGCGGTGCCGCTTCGGATACGGAGTCGGCCGGCGTGAATACCGTCGGCAAGCCGAAGCACCGCATGATTTCGTGCGACCCGCGCCATCCGGGACCCATACGGTCACCGAAACACGGAACACTCTCGCCACCACAGCCCAGCTCTGCACGGGCTGAAACTCCCCCCAACTGGACAGCCGACGCACATCGCCCCACAACGCTTCAAGCAGCGGCAATGCACCGGCATCCGTGTCGGCGGCGGCTTGGGCGCTGGCCATGTCCAGCGCACCAGCGGCAGCTCTGAAGTGGTCAGCGTGACCGAGTCGCAGGAGCTGAAAACCCTGGTCTGTCGCGCCGCCCGTGCCAATCGAGCCGCCTCCAGAACGTCCTGCAGAGTCCCACACCTGCCGCTGGTGACGAAGTTCACCATGCCATCTGCCAACAGGGCCTTGACGTCCCACACGTCGCGGGTCCTCGGCTTGAGCCTCGTTGTGGCGGTCCATCCGAGGCCGTGCAGCAGGGCGTGCACGAAGCAGTTGCCGTTGGGCTTGTTACTGTGACGCTGTGCGAACGGCGTGCTGCTGCGCCATATTGGCCAGTCTGAATCGCCATCACGAAGGAGCTGCGGCGTTGCGTCGACAGTGCCGCCGCTGGCATCATGTCTCCCTTCCCTCAGCGCGTGCACCCCCGCCAACCACTCCGGGATCAGCGCCATCATGTCTGCATACTCCGTCGGCAAGGGCGGGAAACTGCTGACAATCATTGCAGCTGCCAAGGTGGCAGCTTCATGCTGTGCTTCAATAATCTCTCGCGGAATCGACCGTGGCGCCGCCAGGTGCAAGTCCCGGGGTTGCCGGTCGCCTTGATCGAGAGAGTGACTGTCGCTGCTGCTGTCGGACAACGAAATCGTGTCGACCACCATGTCACGCGCAGTGTTGCCATCCAAGGCCTGATCACTATCGCTGCCATAGCTCCGCCCCACAACCCTGCCAGTGCGGTGCCCGCTAAGCGCGCCCCCCCCGAGGGGAAGGGGGGCTGCAGTCTCTGAGTCAGCCGTGTCGACCACCATGTCACTGGCAGAATCTGATGCGGTCTCATTCACAGCCCCGTCATCCAAGGCGATATCACTGTCGCTGCCATAGCTCAGCCCCACAACCCTGCGGAGGCCGCTGAGCGCGCCCCCCCCGAGGGGAGGGGGTCCTGAAGTCTCTGAGTCACCTGCACCGCGGCGGCCTCTGCGCGATGAACCCAGCGCCAGCTCATCAAGCATGTCGTCCATGGACATTGCAGGAGCTTGAGCCCCATGGTGAGCTACTGGCCTGATGCCGCTGTTCCCTGCGAGTCCTGCGGCAGAATCTGATGCCGTTTCCAAGTCGGTGCGCGTGTACCCGGATTGTTCCTGCCCCTGCACGTTTGCTCTGTCGTCCGTCACCACGACGGCCTCTGCTAGTTGTCGTGGAACATCATTTTCGGGCAAATCGTCCAATCGATGCAGCGCTAGGTTTGCACGGTCCACAAGAGTCATTTCTTCATTGTCAACCAGCCACTGTATCAGACGACGTACCATATCCCTGCGGACCAGCAGGTACTTCGCCAGCTTCGCCGGTGTCGGCGCTGTGCGCCCCGTAAAGACGATTGTTGCCATTTGCCGCAGCTCGTCAAGCGTTGCAGGCAGCTTGCTGACAATGCTGGGCAGGTCCTGCATGGTAAATGTCACGGTGCCGCGCATGCTGCGCTGTGCGGAGCCAGGAATGTTGTTAATCTCCTTCTCGCGCATGGCGATGACGTACACAGACACCTTCACCGGCAGCACAAGCATGACCTCCGCCCATGTCGCCTCACCCCACAAGGGCTCAACAGCACCAAAGTACAGCCCGTTCGCCACAGCGGCCTCCGGTATGATCGGGCTGTACTCGATGACATGGTCATCGTCGGAGCTATCGTCGCTAGCGTCCGACTCTATATCTGAGTCACTGCTATCAGGCGTGCTAGTGGTGGGTTTCGAACTAGCAGGCGTCGACCTTCTCTTACGAGTGAGGTCTCTGTGACACTTGTCGCATATCGTGAGTGCGGTATCATCAGTGTCTGTTGCAGCTGCGAACACACAAGCTCTATTCAGCACCAGACCTGTCAGCACACCACTGCGGTCTCCTTCATACACCATGCCGACAGCCTCTGCAGGCACAACACCGTCGACGCCGCGCAACACTTCAAGGCATTTTGAGGAAATGCAGCGCTCACCGTTATCTGCATCGGCTCCGCCGACAGTATAGTCGTGAAGAGACTTGACTGGCCTTCGCAAGATGCATACGCCGCACTCGCCACTGCAGCATAAAGTTTAACACGCAGCACGAATTGGAAGTCATTGGCGGTGTGGTCAACAACATCCTCCATGAGCAGCTGTAAACGTTACAGTACACGGGTAAACTTCTTCCAGGAACTGGTGCGACATGCAGCAAGTTGCCAGTACGTATACCATAGATTCAATTCGAGGTTCTCCCGTAAATGATGAAGGTTGCGCAAGGGAGCAAATACGTCATCGCATCACTAATCTTAGTAAGAGATCAGTGCCATCATAGCATATTCCTTGTTCAAGTATAGTAGCACAAGCAATAAGGTCACTTGTTACAAGGGCACAGAAACGTCACCAATTGTATGGCAGCAGCAGCTTGACGTATACGTATGTAGCACACTTAGCCGACTCTTCTAAGAAAAAATGCCATAGATTCCCTATAAACGAGGAAAATTGCAAGTGAGCAAATGCATCGTCAACGGTTAAGTCCAAATGAAGGTTGCAGGTGAGCACATACGTCGTCACATCACTCATCTTACCGATTGTATGGCGGCAGCAGTAGCCTGACGTATACGTATGTAGCATTTAGCTGACTCTTCTTAAAAACGTGCCATAGGAAAATTGCAAGTGAGCAAATGCAGCGTCAGCGGTTAAGTCCAAATGAAAGTCGCAGTCAGCACATACATCATCACATCACTCATCTTGTTAAAAGAGCAGTGCCAACATAGCGTATACTTCTGGAAGTATGTACATTAGTTCTAGCATTAAATTCACTTGGTACAAGTATGCACGGAAACGTCACCGATTAGATAGATTCCCTGTAAATGGGGAAAATTGCAAGTGACCAAATTAATTGTCAACGGTCAACTCCAGACATACACAGGCACATCACTCATTGTATAATAACAGTACCATCACAGCGTATATGTAGTACAAGCAGGGGATTCCCTTATTAGAAGTTTTTTTCCCTTGTTAGAAGACAGCAGTAGCCTGGCATTCAGTCGACTCTCCTAAAAAAAAAACGCCATAGATTCCCCTGTAAATAATGGATATTGCAAGTGAGCAAATGCATCATCAACGGTTAAGTCCAAGTACGCGAGCACATCACTCATTGTAGTGTAAAAAACAGTGCCATCATCAACAGTAAATCACTTATGATCAACGTTACTACTACTACAAGAAGAATACGCGACAATAAGGTAGCATGCATAAACTTTTGAACCTATTCCTTGAGCGCAACAAGCATTAAATTCGCTTGTTACAACCATGCACGGAAACGCCACCGATTGTATGGCAGCTGAAGCCCTGACTGACGTATGTAGCCTAGTAGTAGTAGCGTTCAGCCATCTCCTTAATTTAAAAAAAAAAACTGCCATAGATTCCCCTGTAAATGAGGAAAATTGCAAGTGAGCAAATGACTTGTCATTAGAAGACA